>ML781830.1:80143-111006 GCA_009831015.1 Picea engelmannii
AAAATAATTGATATCAAATTCTGAAACTCACACCCAAAATACTGTAGATTGTCCACGATCCAATGAAACCAGTCCCACTCAATTTGGATACTCTAGCAAGAAGTTATGATTGTTTTACCTGGAAAACCTTCTTGAGACTAGTCAATAGGTCTAGTCATATACCCTATCTTACACAAGGTGTATCTACAAATTTAAGATGACCCAAAAGATGAAATTTTTACCACAGATACCTTACTAATTTCTGTAAATGGCCTCTAGAGTTCAGGGTCTGAAACGTTACAGAAAATTTTTTATAGCGAAAATTCCGCAATGACTCATTTCAGGATGATTCCAGAACCATATCTTGTATAGGCTGTATCTCCGAAAGTATAAGGCCTCAGGATCTGAATTTTGAACCGAACGTACCTTGATCCGTCTACTAAATATCCTCCAAGCCGTTCCTTCTGAAACGTTGTAGAAAAAAAGTTATAGCAAAAATTCCACGGTGTCTCAGATGTAGCAGCGAAACCCAAAGACCTTGAGCTCTGAAACCATATGTTAAGAAACAAACATCAATATAGCATAGAAAAACCTCAGGAAAAGTACTCAACGCCTTGAAAAAGAGATACTTTTAGATAATAAGCCTCTTCGAGGGGGAAACCTCCTTTTACCCCACTTAAATGTTTAAGTACAAGATGATTCAAAATGAAAATGTCTCCTTGGTATATATAGGAGACTAGGAGGTATAATTACAACTAATGGCCTAAAGCCGACATAAATAAAATAACATTACTAATATAATATGCCCCAATTAAGGGGTAATGAGCCAATATTAGGGATTAACATATAGGAACACATAGACCAACACATAACACAAAGAGGCATCTATGTGACTGTACATATTCAATTACTCCCAATCAATCCATTTATAACAATGTTGAGTTATCAATTCAACTGTCACAACAAAAGGAGGTAGCGACTGTATTCCCATTAAAATTTCCAATTACAACTATCCAATCAACCCAATCAAACAGAGACGAGCCAACAGTCAAATCCATTATCAATACTACTCAACCAATTTATGACAGTCAACAAGATACTCGACTGGTTGAGTTTATAAAAATCAGGCTCTGTAACCAATGAACATAAGAAATAATCAGGGGTTCGCTTGGTTACCAAACACAGGGAGACTAGAGGTCGACCTATCAACAGTAGGTGAGAACCCTTGAGACAAGCACAATGGAACCACAATCCTTATTACCCTTAGCTTTGTAAAATAGGGTGATGGTTTCAACACTAGGTAGGGTAAGCTACGATGCAAAGGAGCAGAGATTTCTCACTGGCCAATAACCAACACCAAGAATGCACAGAGGCATAAACCTTGTGATTTTCCTCAATAGTTGAATAATGATGATAGAAATGCAGAGCTCGGGTACTACCAACAACCCTAAATCATTCTTCTTGGCATAATAGCCACCCCATAACCATCTGAGTGAATGCCAATAACGCAAAATAATTCCACGACCAGGTGAACAAGATATGCAGTGACTGAAAGATGGTTCAAAACATACACAACAACACCATGGAACCAAATACAACCAGGTGTGGTTACCATCAAGAGTGATGAGGCGACCAACAAGTTTAAACAGAGTGAAACCCTCCAACAAAATACCCATAAAGACAATAAAGAACTATTCTAGTTTCCACCACACAGAACAACCAATGAAATCACAATTCCAACCATCGATTTTTCCATTTGCAATGAATAACACACATAGTCATTCTAGAGAAAACACCATGTGTTTACATAGTTTTCAATCTTAAGAAAACACAGACCAGCACATTACCGAGCCAATGTTCATTCAATACATAGAGAGAATTCATGGATGGGTGAAAAGAACTGTACAAGTAACCAATTGCTTTGAAAATGCGAGTTGGTCGAGCAGTTCCTTCTACGCCTAAATCTCAGAGCTTGAACACAACAAAACCAAAATGAACAATAACCATGCTAGGGTAAAGGTCTAGTGGGAGAAGTATACAGTGATGTGCATTTACTGCACATCACTTCCATCCTCTATTTCATTCAATTTCGTAGTACACGACAACCAACCAAACCATTAATCCATGCCATTAATCCATGCATCGAAACTTGCACATATCTCTTGCCAAATGCACCACCCCAATCCATATTAACCATTGCCAAAACCATACTATAACATATATCAATGTGCCCAATCTAACTCAATATAAATCGTATAGCCACTAACATTAATTCCTTTCAATTTCATTTGCACATAGTATAGCATAACATAGTATAGTATAGTTCCCTCCTCTTGGATTTTTTTCACAAGTCTCTTTCCATTGCTCTTGTTTATTGTTGTTACTAACATGTGTTTTGTGCAGATGTAACAGGTAATAAATCATGGCGACACTATCAAATGTAACAACAATAAATATATTCCATTTCGTACATGGAATTTAGAGCTTAGAATAATGAAATCATCACATAAAATGCATTATCCATCTTCCATCTATCGCAAACAAAACCAAGATTTCATCATCAATCGTGTAGAAACCTGTAAGCAACATCGAAACAACAACATAAAATGTGTGATAAGACTATCTCTGATCCTCCTGTCTACAAGGGGGTCCCACCTATTAGTATTATATATCATTAGCATAGTTTAAATAATAGGCTTTAGCAATACTTTGCGGGCGAAATCCTCATTGTGATTTTTAATCGTCAACAAACTAGTGACTCCATAGGGAAATTTGTTTCCAACAGATTAATAACTTAGAACATATGGTTTCACAGACCAAAAAGAACGGATCAAGAAAGTATAACCAGAATGATTATGCAATAGGGGTAAGTGAGCAGATTTAATGGAAAAATGACCAGGAATTTGAGAACAACTCATGAAAAATGTTAAGTATGAGGGGGTTTATCCCTATATGCATAATCATTCAGCCAAAATTTTCTCTTTACTTCAAGGAGAAAAAAGTATGGAATTTCTCTCTTAACTCTCAGATGGATGAAGAAATGGAAAGCATAAGCAGGAGACAACCAATTTCTTATAAGACAACAGGGAAAGCAGATAGAAAATTCAATTATGCTTTCAAGGGAAACATCATAACAATTGTGTAATCTTGATTTTTATTGACTAACAATACCTTGCAGGAGTGTCACTGTGGCAGAATTGATCCAACATCTTATTCTTGACCAAAAATCAAACTAAAAAGATGAAAAGCAATAAAATTCATGACAAAAACGGGACTGCAAAATTTAAAACAACATAAATAAAATGACAGAATTGCAAAAAGTAGCAGGAAAACTATTAAATAAAAGAAGAAATGAAAGTATTAGTGAAAATGAAAACAAAATTAAAATACTAATAACAGGTAAAACCAAACAACGTTGAAATTTTCAAGTTGGTTCCACGTAGTGTTTTAAGTGAGAACCGTTAGTGTTGTAGGAAAATAATCGCTCTTGTAAATCTTTTAAAATGTAAGAGTTTGTACCCAGAACAAAAGCGATCTTGAAAGGACCCAACCATAATTTTTGAAACTATGAGACAATTGATAGTCCCTTAGAGTACATGATTAGATCATCGAGATAGATATGCATAATAACATCGATCAAATTGTCATAAGCTACATGCATAGGCCTTTCAAAAGTGGCACTTGCATTAGATAATCCAGAAGGCATACGTTCATAAGTCAAGGTGCCCCAATGGGTAATAAAGGTGGTTTCATATTTATCTACCCTTTTTATCTTGATTTGATTGTAACCGGAAAAATCGTCAAGTAAGGACATCATCTGTGACCCAACAACTTGCTGTAAAATCATTTCCATATTAGGGAGAGGGAAGTGATCTTTTATACTAGCCCGATTTAATGTGCGAAAATCAACGCATAATCTGATTTGACCAGGTGTTTTCCAAACATGAACCAAATTGGAAACCCATTCAGAATACTTGACCAGAAATATGATTCCAACCTTCAAGAGTTTTTCCAACTCCTTTCGAATAGTTGCTTCCAGTGCAGGGTTGATAGGTCTTTGTTTTTTCCTAACTGGTTTTATGCCTTCCTTGATGGGAATGGCATGATGTATTAGAGTAGGATCAAAACCTCGAAGATCCCCATAAGACCAAGAAAAAACATCTTGAAATTCACCAAGCATCTTGGCAAACTTCATTCTCTCTTCATCAGAACATTGGGCACCTATTTTAACATTCTTTGGAGACTCAGGTGTCCCAATGTTCAAGGAGATGGTTTCACCCACCTTCTTTTTAGACTCCTATTCTTTTTGTTTCTCTTTATTTCCTATATCACTCCATGAAAATGAACTCTCTAGAGGATTTAAGCCTTTAGGAATCTTATTATCTTCTATGGATATAATTTCCTTGGGCTTATAGGGTTCATTTTGAATGAAAGCACAGATGTTCTCATCGTTAGGAAAGACCTACCAGGATTCTATATTATTAGGGATATGTGGACGATATAGAGATTGAAAAGTACAATCGGGTCTGTGTGGCATAAGTTGACGATTAGGAGAGGTTGCAAAAACATCTAACAGATCATCCATCAAGTTCAATTCTCTCTTAACATGAGTAATTTTGAAAGATAATAGGTTCGAGATAAGTGCCCAAACTGTTTGGGTGTACCGTTTCATCAAATTTTTTCTAGGAGAGTATATCTTACGTACAAGGTTCACAACGAGCTTGGAATATCCAAAAAATGTAAGGTGACCACAACCTAGATTATAGGCATTTTCAATGCCTAATAATAAAGCTTTGAATTCAGTGACATTGTTTTTGCAAGAAAACTCCAACCTGTAAGAAAAGTTATGAATTTTCCCCACAGGAGAGTACAAGATTATGCTAGCTCCATTACCTTCACTAGAGAATGAACCATCAAAGTGCGTGTGCCACATACCATCATCTAAATCGATTTGTTCCAAGGGAATGTTATCCTCCTTATCAAATATGTAATACACCACTAGGTCCTCTTCGATATAGTTCACGTTAGGTTGTGGGACACTCTCTATGTAAGATGAAATTCTTCCCTCTGTAAGGACTATACTTTTCTTACCATTCTGATGAATAGATAAGTGTGTCCCATCGAGTGAGAGGTATCCACCCATCAAAGCTTTCCAATATCTTCCTAAGATGATTGAGTAATTTCTTACTGACATATCAATTACCTGAATACTAAGGGTCGCCCGTATTTCAGGGTGTGCGCACAAAACTAAGGTCACATCTTTAATCTCACATGTGGTCGTTTTTTGTAGACTATTATAAGAGAGCTTGCATCTGGCGTTCTCATTTGTACAAGACAATCCTATCTCTTCCATAATAATCTTCGACATTACACTTGGGCCCAAACCACAATCAATGAGGCAACAATGGGCAATCTTATCCATAATTTTTACATAAATATAAAAAGGGTTTTTTTTTTATAGGGTATCTAAAGTTATGTACACCTACTTTATTTACAGACGAATCCTCTTCATTTACCTCTTCAGAAATGTTGGCTACAATGGAATCTTTTCCTTCCATGAATTGTTTTAGATGCCTATGTTGTTAAGGGATGAAAACCATGTCCAGAAGGGAGGAATCTTCTTTTATGTTGGCCAATTAATTTAGAATATTGTATTTGGAAGAGGGGAGAGGGGAGGTAATTCTTGACTGTCATGAACCTTAGGAGCCTGAACAATAGCAACTGGTGAGGATGAGATCGGGCTAGAAGAATTGCGGGGAGGATCATATCTGCCTTTGGGAGTGTAGGATTTGTTCCTAGTATTGATGATCATCACATATTTTGGCTCTTCAAAATCTAGGACAACGATGGTAGTTTCTGGTATTTTACCAAAGATCTTATCTCTGACAGTCTTCCTTACTTTACATGTGGTTTCCTCATGGTGTTGCTCACAAAAGTTACACCAACTTTGAGGCATGATATCTTTAGGCTGAAAATTATTTTCACTTGGACTTGTAAATGGGGGTGTGGAAGAGGATGAAGCTCCAGGGGTGAGAGGGGAGACATTTCCCTTTCACTCATATTCCATCACATGATTATTCATATCTTGTACTAGTTGTAAGAGGGAAGACATGTCTGTTTATTTAACCGATTCTCCATGAGGAAGACTTGTTCTTTCAAGATGTTCTTCATACTCCAAACACGTATGCAGAGCGGAATCGAGGTTATCAATGGCTTTTTCTTCAATCCTATGACGATAGGGGGAAGGTAATGCATGAAAGCGGCTTGGTTCTTAGGTCGAATGAGTTCAGGGATTTGATTGTATAACTTAGTGAAACGCAATTTGAAGGATTTGATGGTCTCACCATGCTTATAGGTGATGTTATTGTATTCCCGTAACTTATCAGCTGGGCTTTTAGGTTTCCCATAGGTGGATTTGAAACAATAGACTAACTCCTCCCAAGTAGACAAAATCTTAGGAGGAAGGTCAAAGAAATCAGTCGCAACCTTTCCTTCCAAGGAATTGACAAATAAGCGCATGCAAGTATCATTGTCATTGGCTCCTATGTTGTGACATGCATTAGAAAATTCCACTAGGTGTTCATTCGTAGTGACAATGTTATTTCCCAAAAACCTAGGAAGATGCTCTTTGAATTTAGAAACATGCCACGGTGTGGTTGTAGCATCTTCTTCAAATTGAAAAAGATCATACTTTTTAATGACTTTGGTGGGGTTTCTGGTAGATTGGATATGGATATGGTGGCTATATAAGCTACCAATCATCGACGAAGTTGAATACTAAGAGGAGGAAGCACTTCTGGTGCCACTAGAGCCACCACTAGATTCCATCTTGTGGATGATTGGTAAGGGAGAGAAAGATGAACTGGATGAATCAGAAAAGGTTCTTCTTAGAGCACTTTTTTGAGTAGATAACACAACCTTCCTTCTTCCTATATCAACAATAGGATTAATCTCAGGGGATAAGCCTCTTCTTCTCCTAGAAACCCGAAGGTCTATGGACATGAAAAGAAAGTCGAAGTCGTAGGGAAAAGAAGGTTATTGCTGATTTCTAGGCTATCTACGTCTAGCTTCCAAATGTTCTTGGGAACTAATATCTCGTTCAATTGTTGTCATGAATGATTAAGCTCAGCCTGAGTATGAGAAATATCTAGAATGGTGTTAAACAAATTCAAAGCAATTTTGTTATGATATTGAAGACCATGCTCAATAATAGGCTGCCTTGTAACAAGTACAATAATTAAAAAATAAAACAAACAAAGAATCAATATCAGAAAAATATATGTATTCGATGATAATCAAACATAAAAATCAACCAGAGAGATATTGAAGATCTCCTCAGTATGGTCGCCAAATAAATGTTGAGGAAAATATATGAAATGATCTTACTCAAACATTTTTAGACCCTGCTTGGCTAAAACAAGATAGACGGGAATATCACCCTATGTTTATACCCATCAAAATGGTATCCTAATTCACAAGTATTGATTACAAGTGCTTAATATGTGTTTTTTTATAAATAAAATCTTGTTGAAAAATTCATTATTTATGTAATTTTCTGAACACAATAGATGCTAAAATAAATATAGAGACAAAAGTAAATACACCAAGTCCATAATCAAAACAAATGAGACATAAAGCAATCATTTATTTCATTCCAATCATCAAAATAATCGTTCTCTTTACAAAATTTCCGGAGGAAGTTTTGAACCAAAGTCAAACTTAGATGTTTGCGATGAAACATACAAAAGGACTTCTGAAAGAAGGTAAAAAACTAAACTTTAAAAGTTGGATTAGCTTGCCACAGATTGTTTCCCACTCAACTCTGCACAATAGCCTTTGTTAGTCATGAAATCTAATTCATAAACAAAAAAGTCTACATAGACTATCAAAGATAGATCAACACCTATGAAACACAAGTGTTTGAATGATATAATTCAACGTTGAATCTTGTTGTCTACAATAGGACCCTACTATCATAAAAGAGAATTAGTCTTCCAATGAATTGAAGAATGAATGAAAACTTAATTATCTCAACAAAAATCAAAGACCAGACCTTAGTATGCTTCTCCTTCTATTCTCCCCTTGTTCCTCCTTTTCATTTTGCCTTTAAGAAAATTAGAATTGGTTGAAGTAGTTGAACTACTTCTTTAGTTAAGTTAACTAAAACTCAACCAACTTTTTAGTAAAGGGGGAAAAGTAATAAAATCATAATAATGGTTTTTAATACATAATAACTAGTAGGTGGGACCCATTGTGACTCCCTTTAGTTCTTTAACAATCATAATAGAGCTAGTAAATCAAGAAAAACATCCCTCCTTGTGATTCTCATCATTACTTTCATATTTTGACAATTTATATCAATGATAATTGAAATTATTTTCAAAAATATATTACCACATATCCAAAAAATAATGTTGTGTCCAAAATTTCAGAAGTCAACTTCTCTCAACCATCAATAAATAAAAACAATTAAATTCCATATTTGACGCAGCACCCCACCTTAGCGGGAACTCCTTGCCCTCCCGGTCGATGGGTCTTTCACAGGATTGAGCCATAATGGTTCTTTGGGTCCCTAATAGACCTCAATTCCAACTATAACTCACACAGGTCCAACTCTTGTACTCGCGCGAACTGATTTTGGGTGCAATATTCCCCTCATTTGACCACTATCTATGACCAAGCACTTACCCCAAAGGTACTTCATCACTACAAAGTTCGAGTATTTTGGTGTGAGCGATTACCAATTCTCTCGATTCCCGATTCCCAAATTACTAGACCAACGAGCACTAGCTCCTCTCCTATGGACCCTTTCAATATAACCTTGGGCTATTACCTGGGGCCCAACTCTCAAGTTCTTCAGGACTTCTCTCTTCTCATCCTCGGAATATAGCTCACCTCTTCTTTCGAAGTTTGAGCTCCGAATTCTCCTTCTGTCGGATCGATGGTCCACGTCTCCCCACAACCAATGACTCAGATATCTCTTCATGCTTCATGAAGTTGACGCTCCATTCCTTGTGATTTTTCCGAATCGCTAAATCTCCACTCCTGATCGAACGATTGTCAACGTTAGAAGATATTTCCCCGAAGGGACCTCCACCATCCCTTCGATGCTTCTCTGATAACCCTTTCTTCCAGAAGAGTTCTACGCCACTAAATCTCCTGAGCTTCCACACTTGCACACTGAAAACTCTACACCTTGCCTTCGATTCCATCGAAGGTTCAACCCTTAGGAAATTTCCTAAGTGTGTTTCGACCACTAGTCTAAAAAGACCACTCTCCCTCCTGATATTTTTTGAAACTCGAGGGTGACTCAAACTTTTGAGTTCCTTCCTGAGATTAACTTCTCCACTAGAAACTCATAAATTCTCTAGGTTTCATCCCACTCACACCTTGTGGAATTCTCTAATGTCCTTTCTCTCTCAGATAAATCTATCCACCTCTGTGCCTTCCTTGCAACAAAGAATCTTCCAATCTCTCCTTAAATGAATGAGTCCAAAAAATGACTCGACCTACGCACCTTCTGCGTAGTTGTTGTGCACACCTTGCACCCTTACTAAGAGTAAAACCTTGGTATCCCTCCTGAGCTTATCTGATATTAACTCAGAGACCTGTGAACACACTCCTTACGGACTAACAATGCACTCCTTGCAGATCCTCTCAGGAAGAGAAACAATTGAAACATATTGTTTCTTCACAAAGTCATTCATTGAACATTCATAAGCATGAAACAAACAAATAACAGAGACTAAAAGCAAATAACAACCATACCATTCATAAAATGAACATAGTGAACATAACAAACCATGAAATTGGATCAAATCTTTCTCTGCTATATTAAATTGAGTGTTGTATACATAAGGGGTTTCAACAACTTCCACAATACCCTCTCTACAACATATCTCTCTCCATGCAACAACAACAATGACTCTCAATCCGACATATAGTTTACACATTCTTTTACAAAGAGGAGCTCATCTAGCTTTCCCTCCAACCATCTAAGTGATATATTATCAAATTAATACTATTAACGACTAAGGCCTCATATAATAAATGAAAGGAACAGAAAGATAAGAGAGAAAAGCTACAGATATGTATTGTCCATAAATACATTGACATAATTACAATCCTTCTCAATAATTCATTGAGGTTTCACCTTATTATTCTTTTAATGATGCTTTAATTACATTCACATCAAAACTTTTTAAACTTGCCATGTCCTTCAAGCTTTGGATTCCTTCAAAATTCGCGTTGGCCATTGATTTTTCCTCCTCGAGCACCTTTGATATGGATGCTCCTGCATCATACTCCTCTGGACAAAAATTCATGGACTCCTATCCATGAGCTCCTGCACTATCCTTCCATTTTTCTGGACATCTGCTTCACTTACCCAACTAGCATCCTCTATGGGGTGTCCTTTCCATTTGACCAAATATTCATAGTAGGTTTTTCTTCTGGTCTTCTTACTAACCCTCTAATCAATAATCTTTTCCATTTGTGGCTTTTATACTATAGGCATTTGTTTTTCCCACTAAATCTCTTGTTGATATTCAAGTCCTCCTGACTCATCTTCCCTATAAGGATACAGTTCGGATACATTGAATATGGGTGAGATGCCCACATTTTACACATCATCTGGCAATTCTAATTCATAAGAATTTGCCTCAAACCTTCTTAAGATTTTTCATGGCCCAATCTTTTTCATATTCAGTTTGTTGTATGTTCCCCTCGGTAACCTTACTTTAATGAGATGTGCTAAAACTAAATCTCCTACTTCAAACTGAAGCTCTCTTCTATGTTGATCAACTCTACGCTTATACTCTTGGCTAGAGTTCTACAACTGCTCTCTAATTTGGCTATGGAGCTTCTGCATTTATGCATCGACATCCTCTACTCCAACACTCCTGAACTCACTGTGTTCTATGTATCTCAACTCGAACACTCCTCTTGGCTACATTCCATACAAAATTTGGAATGGGATTTTCTCAGTGCTTCTATTCGGCGAATCATTGTAAGCAAATTCTACTTGTGGAAGACTCTGATCCCACTAAGTATGGTGTTCAGTGACTAGACTCCTCAACAAATTTACCAAGCTCCTATTCACTACCTCAGTTTGTCCATCTGTCTAAGGATGATAAGCTGAGATGAAGGACAAATTTGTCCCCAACTTCTTCCACAGGTTTCTCCAAAAATTTCCAACAAATTTGGTGTGTCTGTCTAATACAATGCTCTTTGGCAGTCCATGAAGTCTAACAACTTCTTTAAAAAACATATTTGCAATGTGCGTTGCATCACTTGTCTTCTGGCATGGGATAAAGTGTGCCATTTTTTAGAATTTGTCCACTACCAAAAATATAGAATCACAACCTCTTTGGGTTCTCGACAATACCAATACAAAGTCCATACTTATTGGATCCCAAGGCCTCTTTGGTATTGGCAATGGTTGATACAATCCTGTGTTCTTTCTTTTTCCCTTAGCATGTTGGAAAATTTTTCACCTATTAACAAACCTTTTTACTTTTGTTTTCATACCTGGCCAATAATACGAATAGTTCAACTGCGCAAATGTTTTGTCATGGCCGAAATGTCCAACCAATCCTCCACTATGCCTCTCTTTTAGAAGATTTTCCCTCATGGAACACTTTGGGATACATAGTTGATTACCATTAAACAACAACCCATCCTCAATCAAGTATTCTTCCCACTCACTTCTATCTCTCAAGACATTATTCATACATGCTTCATACACTTCCTTGATATCAGAATCATCACTGTACATTTCCTTAAGGTGTTCAAACCACAAGGTCTTGACCTAAAATTCCTGCAGAATCAAGCATCTCCTACTTAATGCATCAACAACCTTGTTAGCATTTCCAGAGATATGTTTGATTACAAAAGTAAAATTCTACATAAATTCAATCCATTTGGCATGTCTTTGATTCGATTTTTCTTGTCGAGTTATGAATTGTAAGGCTTGGTTATCACTGTACAAAACAAACTCTTTAGGAATCAAGTAGTGTCTCCATTTCCTTAAATCTTGTATCACTGCATAAAAATCTTTGTCATATGTGGAGTACTTCTTCTTTGTATCATTCATCTTCTCACTGAGATAAGCAACATGTCTATTATCTTGACTTAAAACAGCTCCAATTGCAACTCCACTTGCATCATGCCTTATTTGAAATGTCTTACTAAAGTCTGGAAAAACTAGAATTGGTTGTCGAATTATCTTTCTCTTTTAACAATCTGAAGCTCTTCTCTACTTCTTCTGTCCAATTAAAAGACTTATGTGTCTTCTTGACAGTGTCTAAATTTGGTGCACATATCCCACTGAAATTCTTGATAAACTTCCTATAGAAACTTGCTAAACCATGGAAGCTCCTCACCTCGAAGATGTTTCTCGGTGCTGGCCATTCTTTGATTTCCTTTACTTTCTCAGGATCCATGTTCAACTCATTGGCCGAAATTAAAAACCTCAAATAAATGAGTTTTGTCTGCATAAAAGAAGATTTCTTCAAATTTATTAGTAGCTTTTCTCGCTGCAACCTCCTCATCACTAGAGTCAAATGTCTCAGATGCTCTTCTCTAGTCTTGTTGAAGATCAATATATCATCAAGATACACAATCACAAACATGCCAATGAAATATTTCAACACTTCGTTCATCAACCTCATAAACGTACTTGGATCATTCGTTAACCCAAATGGCATGACGAGCCATTCATACAACCCTTCATTTTTCTTGAATGTTGTTTTCCACTCATCACCTTCCCTCATTCTTATTTGGTGATATCCACTCTTTAAGTCAATCTTGGAAAACAAATTGCTCCACTCAAGCAATCCATCAAGTCATCCATTCTTGGTAAAGGGAATCTGTACCTGATGGTGATTTTGTTGATATCTCTCGAATCCGTGCACATTATCCATTCTCCGTATTTTTTTGGACTTAGTACTGTTGGTACAACACATGGACTCAAGATGTCTCTTACCAAACCTTTATTCATCAAATCATGAACTTGCTTCTTGACCTCTTAATTATCTTGAGGCGTCAACCTATATGCATCTTTGTTTGGTAGACATGATCTTGGTATAAGATCGATACGATGGATTATACTCCTTATAGGTGGTAATGAACAAGGAAACTCAGCCACAACTATATCAACAAAATTCTCCAACAATTCTTGAATCTCTTCAGGAAAATCCTCCATTGAAGTACTTGTCAAAATGAATTTTGGTTTCCTTACTACAACAAACTGCATTTCTTGTTCTTTCTTGACTTCATTTGAGAGTTCCTTCCCACTCATGAGAAGTATGCTTGTGTTGGCTTCTTCCTTCATTTTCTTGTCTACAATTGGAAGCAACATGTGTGTCCTACCATTCTTTTCCAAAGTGTAGGTGTTCTTACTTCCATCATGAACGAAATTTATGTCATATTTCCATGGCCTTCCCAACAAAATATGACAAACATCCATAGGAATTACATCACACAAAATATCATCCCTATATCCTCCTATCTTGAATTCAACTTGGCATTGTTTAGTAACCATTACCTGGTGTCCTTTTTGCAACCATGAAACTCTATATGGGCTGGGATGTGCAACTGTTTACAACTCCAGCTTCTCCACCATCTCTGTGGATACTAGATTTCTAGTACTTCCACTGTCGATTATCACTTTGTAGACCCTGTCCATGGTCTTGAAAGCAGTTTTGAACAAGCTATTCCTCTGAACTGGTTCCTCCACCTCCTTCTCTGGCTCCAAGAGAAATTTTCTCATGATTAAATACCTTCCACTTTTTGCACCTTCTGCTTCAACATTTCTCTTTTGACCTTATGAAATGTGATCTTGGCCTCCTCCTTATTTATTCCTCTTGGGAATTCCCAAGACATCTGTCCTACCTTTCCACATGCAAAACATTTTACTTCACCTCCTCTGCCTCTTCCTCTTCTGCGAGGAAAAGTATTTCTTCCACCAGTAGATTGTCTCCCTCTGGAACTTCCTCCTCTTTCTGGGTGACTGTGGGGTTTTCTCACCTCATACTTGGGCTTCTGAACTCCTTCATGGATAATTTCCTTCCCTCTATTCAGATTTTTGCCTCTGCCGCTTTGGCTTTGTTTCCTTGTTAGCTTATCTTCTACCTTTAATGCAATTTGGTAAGAGTCTTCCACATTTCTGATGGTCACCATGTTGATCTCATCTTGAATTTCATACCTCAGTCCATTAATGTACCTAGATACCTTCTCATTATCACTTTACCTGTGACCTGCTCTAATATTCAACCTGTAAAATTCTCCAGTATACTCTTTAACTGTCATCCCCTTTGGCCTCAAATTCTGCAGTCTTCTGAAAAAATTAATCTGATAATCCCTGGGTATGAATTTAGCTTTCATCTTAGCTACCATTATGTTCCATCTCTTTATCTTTTTCTTTCCTTTGCACCTCCTGTCAGCCTGCAGTTCATCCCACCACAGTGTTGCATGCCCTTTCAATCTTGTGACTGCATGTTTGACCTTCTTCTCTTCTTCAATGTCTTCATAATCAAAGTATTTATCAAGATCCCTGAACCAATCAAGTAGCTCTTCTACATCCATATTACCTTCATACATTGGGATGTCCATTTTTTCTCTTGCTCCCATCTGTGCAGCAACTTTTAGTAATCGTTCCTCTGGTGCAACTTCTTCACTTTCGGCCTCATTGATGTCTAGAACATCAGGTGTCATTCTTTGTGTTGTCTCCATGGCATCCAAATGAGAATGAAGTTCACTCATCTCTCTTTCCACGGCTGGGTCAGGCATAAGTCTCTCTGCACGTCTCCTCAGAGGCATTGTTCGAACCTTCTTCTCCCTCAAAGTTAAATTTATTTACTGTCATGTGTCCTTTTCAGCCTAATTTTTTTTTATGTCTTGTGTGGCTCTGATACCACTTGACATAGTGCCCCACCTCAGCGGGAACTTCTTGACCTCCTGGTCAATGGATCTCTCACAAGACTGAACCATAATGGTTCTTCGGGTCCCCAATAGACCTCAATACCAACTATAACTCACATAGGTCCAACTCTTGTACTCGTTCGAACTGATTTCGAGTGCAAGATTCCCCTCACTTGACCATTGGCTGTGACCAAGCGCTTACCCCAAAGTTACTTCGTAACTGTGGATTTTGGGTATTTTGGTGTGAGACACTACCAATTCTCCTGATTCTTGATTCCCAAATTACTAGACCAATGAGCACTAGCTCCTCTCCTCTGGACCCTTCCAATATAGACCCGGGCTATGACCTGGGGCCCAAATCTCAAGTGCTTTGGGACTTCTCTCTTCACATCCTCAGAAGATAGCTCACCTCTTTTTCCGAATTTCGAGCTCTAAATTCTCCTCGTGTCAGATCGACAGTCCACAACTCCCCGCAACCAATGACTTAGATCTCTCTTTCTTCTTCGTGAAATTGATGCTCCACTCCTCATGATTTTTCTGAATTGCGAAATCTCCCCTCCTAATCGAACGGTTTTCAACGCAAGAATATATTTCCCCGAAGGGATCTCCACCTTCCCTTCGATGCTTCTCTAATAACCCTTTCTTCCAGAAGAGTTCTACGCCACTAACTCTCCTGAGCTTCCACACTGAAAACTCTACACCTTGCCTTCAATTCATTCGAAGGTTCGACCCTTAGGAACTTTCCTACATGTGTTTCGAGCACCAGTCTAAAAATACCGCTCTCCCTCCTAATATTTTGTGAAATTTGAGGGTGACTCAAACTTTTGATTTCATTCTTGAGCTTAACTTCTCCACTGAAAACTTAGAAATTCTCTAGGTTTCGTCCCACTCACACCTTGTGGAATTATCCAACGTCCTTTCTCTCTCAGAGAAATTTATCCAACTCTGTGCATTCCTTGCAATAGAGAATCTTCCAATCTCTCCTCAAATGAACGATTCCAACAAATGAATCGACCTACTCACCTTCTGCGTAGTTGTTGTGCACACCTTGCACCCTTACTGAGAGTAAAACCTTGGTATCCCTCTTGAGCTTATTTGAGATTAAATCAGAGACCTGTGAACGCACTCCTTGTGGACTAACACTGCACTCCTTCCAGATCCTCTCAAGAAGAGAAACAATTGAAACTTATTGTTTCTTCACAAATCCATTCACTCAACATTCATAAGCATGAAACAAACAAATAATAGAGATTGAAAGAAAATAACAACCATACCATTCATAAAATGAACATAATGAACATAAAACACCATGAAATTGGATCAAATCTTTCTCTGTTATATTAAATTGAGTTCTTTGTACATAAGGGGTTTCAACAACTTCCACAATACCCTCTCTACATAATATCTCTCTCCATGCAACAACAAAACTAACTCTCAATCCAACATATAGTTTACTCATTCTTTTACAAAGAGGACCTCATTGAGCTTTCCCTCCAACCATCTAAGTGATATCTTATCAAATTAAGGCTATTAACTACTAAGGCCTCATATAATAAATGAAAGGAACAGACATATAAGAGAGAAAAGATACAGATTTGTACTGTCCATAAATACATTGAAAAAATTACAATCCTTCTCGATCTTGCATTAAGGTTTCACCTTCTTGTTCTTTTGATGATATTTTAATTACATTCACATCAAAACTTTTTAAACTTTCCACTTCCTTCAAGATTTGGATTCCTTCAAAATTTGCACAGGCTGTTGATGTTTCCTCCTCAAGCACCTTTGATATGGATGCTCCTACAACAATATTTGTCACTCCAGGAGGCAATATTTCCCTTGTCGATGTTGTCACCTTTTGATCTCTCTGAATTTGCGTTATGTTGTGTGGAGCCTTTAGGCCTAATCTCATTGATCACATGAGCGCAATCATCTCTCAAATGCATGTGGGAGGACATGGATTTAGCAGAGTCATTTGAGGGTGAGGAGGGGGTAGCAATGGCTTTTCCTTTGTCAAGAGCATGGTGGGCCTTAGTTTTTAACCTTTTTCTTGCATGAGAAGACTGTATTGGTGAGTGGAAAAGGGGAGCTTGGACAATTTGATTAACAAGTGGAGGAGCAGGTAGAGATATGTTAGGCCATCCAGGATGTTGGGAGACTGTCGAGTGGACAATCTCCTTCCATTCATCGTTTTCAGGGACTTCAGGTTGCAGTGAGACATGAGGAGGCACTGGGATACCAGGGACCTGTGGGGCTTGGAAGGGAGGCCTTTTAGCTCTAGGTTGGACCACTCCTTTCCCAATCTAATTAAAAAATCCAACTTGAAATAGTTGGCCTAACTCTTGCGAGTCTTCATCAAAGTGTATAGAGAATATTGGCCTTCTAAGGCCCCTGTTCCAATTTCCTCTTCCTCGATTACCCCGACCATGGCTACCTCTACTGAAAAAGCTCATTCCTATATGCATTATTGATTAGCAAGTAGTTTCTTTAACAACCATACATGACAACTCTTTTAAATATGAAATAAAATTTGTCTCAACAACATATCAAACTCATGCAATCCAATCCATACCAATCGTTTAATAGTTTTCAATGAGCAGGGGGTGAACAAGGGTTCTGGGATATATGAGGGATTGTATTGAGTGAAAAATGTTTAAAATGAGGGGGAAAAGATCACGATCACTGCTCACAAACATCAAACAATCAACTGTAAAGTAAACCAAAAGAATATATCATTGTAATTCATCTCTGCGATACCTTAACTGTCATAGTACATAATTTATCTTAATTATAATTGAATTTTAGGAATAGGGAGTGGATAGTGAATATGGGAAGGTGAAGGGAATTGTAGTGTGCAAAAAATGAGATAATGGTAGGGAAAAAAAACTGAATATTGTTCGAAAAACCAATTAAGTACTCCATAAAGCAATTATGTATTCAATACAACTCATCCAACCCGAATCAAACAATTACTGTGACCAATAAAACAATTACCGTAGGTTAAAACTTGTTCACTGTTCCAGATCCAATTTCTTTCAAAAAATTTCAATTAACACAATGTATAATCATACTAAAAAACGTCATGACTTTCACCCATCTTGTTAAAATAATTTTGTTTCTTTTCATTTCCTTCCCTTTTATATTTAAAACAAAATCCAAAAAACATAGTCATATTGCTTCAACTATGTTCAACATATAAAAATATCAACAACCGCCCATAATTGTAATTTCTTAAATCAAACATAGACACATGTCTTTCATGAGTTAAACAGACTCTTTTAAAATATGCCCGATTGCATTCGTTTGACAATAAGAACCATTAAATTTGAAACGAAACCATACTACCAAAACACCGTGCTTCACCTCTGATGGTGCAAAAAAACAAAATGATGCATGATGTCTACATAAATCATACACATTAGACAGTCAAATCAACTCTTCAACTTGCAATAATCCCGATCGGGACAAATTAAACACACAACAAACAACACCAACTTCAGTTTATACCACGTTGTAGGAACACACAGACCAACGCATAACACAAAGAGGATCTCTGTGACTTTACATATCCAATTACTCCCAATCAATCCATTTATAACAATGCTGAGTTATTGATTCAACTGTCACAAAAAAAAGAGGCAACGACTATATTCCCATCAACATTTCCAATTGCAACTCTCCAATCAACCTGATCAAAAAGAGACGAGCCAACAATCAAAGCCATTGTCAATATTACTCAAACAATTTATGACAGTCAACAAGATACCCAACTAGTTGAGTTTATGAAAATGGGGCTATGTAACCATTGAACATAAGAAATAATCAAGGGTTCTCTCACTCACCAAACATAGGGAGACTGGAGGTCAACCATATCAACAGTAGGTGAGAACCCTCAAGACAAGCACGGTGGAACCACAAGCCTTATAACCCTTAGATTTGTAAAATAGGGTGATGATTTCAACACCAGGTAGGGTAAGCTACGATGTAGAGGAGCAAATATTTCTCACTAGCTAGTAACCAACACCAAGAATGCATAGAGGCATAACCCTCACATTTCCCCCCAATAGTTGAATAATATTGATAGAAATGTAGAGCCCAGGTGCTACCAACAACCCTAAAGCATGCTTCTTGGCATAATAGCCACCCCATAACCAACTGAGCGAATGCCAATAACGCAAAGTAATCCCACGACCAGGTGAACAAGATATGCAGTGACCAAAAGGTGGTTCAAAACATACACAACAACCCCATGGTACCAAATACAACCGGGTGTGGTTACCATCAAGAGTGAGGAGGCGGCCAACAAGGATAAACAGAGTGAAGCCCTCCAACAAAATACCCATAAAGACAAAAGAGAACTATTCCAGTTTCCACCACACAGAACAACCAATGAAATCACAATTCCAACCATCGATTTTTCCATTTGCAACAAATAACACACACAATCATTCTAGAGAAAACACCATGCGTTTACACAGTTTTCAATTTCAAGAAAACATAGACCAACACATTACCGAGCCAATGTTCATTTCATACACAGAGCGAATTCATGGATGGGAGAAAAGAACCATACTTGTAACCAATGGCTTTGAAAATGCGAGTTTGTCGAGCAGTTCCTTCCATGCCTGAATCTCAAAGCTTAACCACAACAAAACCAAAATGAACAATAACCATGCTAGGGTGACAACCCAGTGGGATAAGTATGGAGTGACGTGCATTTACTGCACATCGGTTCCATCCTCCATTTAATTCAATTTCGTAGTACACGCCATCCAACCAAACCATTAATCCATGCATCAAAACTTTCACATATCGCTTGCCAAATGCGCCACCCCAATCCATATTAACCATTTCTAAAACCATACTGTAACATATATCAATGCACCCAATCTAACTCAATATAAATTGTATAGCCACTAACATTGCTAGTTAGGGCTAACATTAATTCCTTTAAATTTCATTTTCACATCGTATAGCATAGCATAGTATAATATAGTTCCCTCCTCTTGGATTTTTTTCACAAGTCTCTTTCCATTTCTCTTGTTTCTTGTTGTTACTAACATGTGTTTTGTGAAGATGTAACAATTAATAAATCATGGTGACACTATCAAATGTAACAACAGTAAATATATGCCATTTCGTACATGGAATTTAGAGCTTAGAATAACAAAATCATCACATAAAGTGCATTAGCCATCTGCCATCTGTCGCAAACAAAACCAATATTTCATCATCAATCTTGTAGAACCCTGTAAGAAGCATCGAAACAACATCATAAAATGTGTGACAAGAATATCTCTAATCCTCTAGTCTACAAGGGGGTCCCACCTACTAGTATTATATATCATTATCATAGTTTAAATAATAGGCTTTAGAAATACTTTGCGGGCAAAATCCTCGTTGTGATTTTTAATCGTCAACGGTTGGTATATGGTTAATTAGTGTAAAAGGGTCATCCTTATGGAATAAGACCCACTAGGTAATTGACACTCATTAATGTTAGCACCACAAGTGGTTAAGGTTTGGGTAGTGATAAACTATTTATAAAGGCATGAAGCTATGTAATGTTTTGTTAAGAATTATTATTGTATTGAATCATTGCTCATTTGGAGGTTCCCTCCTCAAAGGGGCATGCAAAAATTGCTTATATTTTGGAATATCAATTAAGGGTTCTATTTGTATAGGTTCTATACTCTAGTTTTCCTCTTTAGTTTTCTACAATTTGAATTTATTCATATATTTCTGTTAAATTATCTACATCAACTATATAAGTACACTAGAAATGGTATTGTAGCACATTTTTGTGCCAACATACACCCTAATTTTATATAATTGTTTTTAGACTAAAGACATGTTTCATCATCTATAAACATAAAGATCTATTTTTCAAAGGGTCAAGTTATGACCGAGAAGCATACACAAGGAATACAAGTGGGGTAACCTAGTTGTATGCCTTAGTACACCTTTTTAGGTGCTTGGAAAGTAGTATTGTATTAGATATAATTTTTTCATGGATTTGATCTTCCATGTATCCTAGGGTATATCAGAAGTCCCTTGGGTATACCTAAAGTGACCCTATAATAGCCATTCAATTGTGAGCACAAAAAATTGAGATATCACTCTCATGTACCAAAGAGTTGGTAGTACATCTAAGGGTACAATTAATATTATTTAAGCAGTTCCATGAAAGACTAGCATAGTACTATTGTTGGAAACTCTAAGGTATATTGGAGAGCTATAGAACTTGACATTCCCTTCCTCTTAAGACCTTTTCGACCCTCTGCAACCTAGGAAATGAAATTATTATAGAACTTGGACTATCGAGTATTTGAAAATTTTGTCAATTCAGTAATCTCTCAAAAACTTAAAAAGAAAAAATTCTAGAAGTGGTCCTATGCTTTCTTGGACTATTGAGGGTCACCTATCTCAAAAGAATCCTTGTGTGATGCTAATCACATTTTTGTAGCACACTAGTAACCCTTTTGGTGGACCCATGCAATGTCATGGTTTCCACTAGAGTGGAGATGATAATAACCAACCCAAAAGACATGATATAGGCCCTCATTGACTCATAGGAGAAAAAACGAGACATATCCTCTTTCCAAATTGACCTCAACAACAAAAACATCCTTCCAAACTACCATCAATAGTGAATTGAAAATTTGGAATGATATGTTGGGGCTAGTTGATAGGTGGGAATATTCAATGCGTATTGATCGTCGCATTGAGCCATATTTTCGTGCCACTCAATCCCATATGATACATATATTTTTTAAGGTATATCTAAACACATTTAATGGTTGTGATCCAACAAAATGATGGGTGATCTATATACCACCTTGGATATTCCAATGGTTGGCTCACCAAAATATATCTATACCTAAAATGACCACATTGAGCCTACACTTTATTCTGTGACTATATTTTTGTGTGCTTGACACTTAAGCATAAATAAAAGAACACCATTTAGATTCCTTAACTACTGCAACAATTAAAATAGATTAAACTAGAAAATACACATACAATGGAACACAAATATTTACCTTGGAAATCCATACATGATAACCAACATTCAATGAAGGGTTGTGCTTTTCATCTTCTTATATTATGGAGATTATACCATGCCGTTGGCTCCTATATGTATATTGTATTGTAAACAATGTATTACTATGAATGAATATAGAATATGTTGGTTTTCCCAGTTTGGGTTTCCAGGGGAAAAATCTATGTGTAATGTTTTTATTTCCCATTGTATCTTTTATGTTCTTTTACTGAAAATTTGTTTACAGTAAATATTGTACAAGGTTAAAATCTAGATTTGGTATCAGAGCTTTGTTGGCTTCATGGGGACGCCTTTGTGGTCAAGGGTTTGGCTCGGGACTGTGATAATCCTTCTTATAGTGGGAGATCTGTGGTATTGATTTTTCAGGTGAAAAGAAATGGCGAGCAATTTGAAAATGGAGATTGAGAAGTTTAATGAGAAATGTTTTGAGCTGTGGAAGCTCAAGATGGAATATCTATTGGTGGAAAGAGGTCAGTGGATCACGGTAGATATAGGTACTGCAGCTACATGAACTTTAGCAGATGACTGGAAAAAGCTGGATCGAAAGGCGAAGAGCACAATCCGACTGTGTCTCTAAGATTCAATATTACTGAATGTGTCAGAGGAAGCTACAACCAAGGATTTATGGGATAATTTGGGGAAGTTGTATCAGTTTATGTCCTGAGTAAATAAACTATTCCTAAGAAATAAGTTGTATAACCTGAGTATGAGAGATGGAGACTCGGTAGCAAATCATTTGAACGTCTTCAACACCATGGTAAGTTAGTTAGTATATGTTGATATTAAAATTTCATATGAAGATAAGTGTATCGATTTACAGTGTTCTTTACCAGACTCGTGGGATAGTCTGGTTGTGGTCATAAGTAGTAATACAACTACCTTGAAGTTTGATGAAGTGGTCTCATCCTTGTTGTTAGAGGATATGAGATGAAAGAATATGGAAGGAGAGAGAACAGACACATTATTTGCAAGAGGATTCTCCCAGGAAAGAAATAGATCTAAGTTCTCAAGTGGGAGATCTAATTCTAAGGGTAGATCTAAATCTCTTGGAAATTTTGTAAAGCTATGTTGGAGATGTGGAAAATAAGGGCACTACAAGAAGCAGTGTAGAATCTCCAGAGTTGAGAAAAAGAAGTGATCTGAAGAATCTCCTTCTACAGAAGAAAAGACCTCCAAGGAAGAAGGAGGGGATGTGTACTTGGCTTCTTCAAGCACACATGCAGATCATGAGGCATGGTTGGCTGACTCAGGTGCATCCTGTCATATGACTCCTCACAGGGAGTGGTTCTGTGAATATGAAAGGTATGATGGCGCTAATGTTTTCCTAGGTGATGACTAGACAACTAGAATCATAGGTCGAGGAAAATTCAAGTTGAGGCTCATAAATGGAAGGATTAGAACAAATACCTGGTGTTATGCACATCCCAGGATTGGTCAGAAATTTGATTTTTGTAAGAAAAATGGACGATGCAGGGGTAAAAAGAATATTTGAAAAGAAAACCTACAGGATGGTTCGAGGAGAAATGGTGTCGTTGAAAGGAGTTTGGTTTGGAAATCTGTATAAGCTGCAAGGAATCACTATTAGTGATGGGTGTAATAGTTCCATTGTTACTGATATTGGAGTTGAATAAGAAAGAACTCCTACAGTCTCTGGAGAAAAGGTTATGTTGTGGCATCAAAGACCGAGGCATATCAGAGAGAAGGGTATTTGACTACTACACGGTAAAGGTATGGTTGAAGGTATGTCTAACGTCTATATGGATTTTTATTTCTTTGAACATTGTGTATATGGGAAGCATAATTGGGTAAGATTCCCCTCCGGTGCAATGAGGGAAGAAATAATTTTACAGCTAGTCCACGGTGATGTTTTTGGACTTGTGTTGGTCCCATCATTGGGAAAATATGTGTACTATGTCTCATTTATATATGAATTCTCGAGGAATACTTGTATATATTTCCTCAAGAAGAAATCTAAAGTCTTTAATAGGTTTAAAGAGTTTAAGGCTCATGTTGAGAATCAAACAGAGAAAATAATTAAGGTGTCGAGGACAGATAATGGTGGAGAGTTCTACGTGAATGAATTTGAAAAATTATGTAAGAAGTGTGATATAGCAAGGCATAAGACTAATCCATATACACATTAATAGAATGGAGTTGTAGAAAGGATGACCATGAAGGTGATGGAAAAAACAAGGTGCATGCTCAGTGGTGTCAGGTTAAGGAAAGAATTATGAGCAGAGGCAGTGGGTACTACATGTTACTTGGTCAACAAATCACCCTCATTAGCGTTGGATGACAAGACTCCACAAGACGTATGGACTGGTAAGAAACCTTCTCTCACACATCTCAAGGTATTTGGCTATGATGCATATGTTCATGTTCCAAAGGAAAACATGAGTAATCTAGAGAAGAACGTCAGAAAGTGTATCTTTATTGAATATAAAGATGGTCTCAAAGGATATAAGCTTTGGAACCCAGAAACTAAGAAGGTAGTGTATAGCCAATATGTGGTATTTAGAGAAATGAAGGATGTTGTTAAACATGAAGTCCTACCAATTAAGGAAGAACCAGAGAAAATAGAGTTTGATTTAAAGGATGATGAATCAGACTCTACAGAAGAACAAGAATCAGAAGAAGAAGATCCTCATACTCCAGTATTGAGGATATCGGTTCGAGAAATAAGGCTACCAAAAAGGTATAATCCATATGATTTTCGTTCAAATTTTTCTTTGCCTATTACTAATGATGATCCTAGAACTATCAAGGAAGCAGTGGATTCAGAGGATGGAAATCTATTGAAAAAGGCCATGGACGAAGAAATGGAAACCTTGGATAAGAATGAGGCTTGGTATCTAGTGGAGTTGTAGACTGGAAGAAATCCCATTGGCAACAAATGGGTATTTAAAAAGAAGCTGAATGCAGAAGGAAAAGTGGAGAAATAAAAAGCTCAGTTAGTAGCAAAGGGTTCTTCCCAGGTTGAGGGAATTGATTTTTGTGATATTTTTTCTCATGTTGCCAAGTTAAATTCTATAAGATTTTTGTTATTTGTTCCTTCTTAATTTGATTTTGAAGTAGAACAGATGGATGTGAAGACAACATTCCTACATGTGGATCTGGAAGAAGAAATCCATATAAAACAACTAGAAGGATTTGTTGTGAAGGGAAAGAAAGAGCTAGTATGCAAGATGAAAAAGTCCATGTATGGTTTAAAACAATCACCAAGGACATGGTATCAAAAATTTGATACTTATATGTTGGGACTTGGTTTCAAAAGAAGCAAAGAGGATCATTGTGTGTATTTTAAATTAATTGGTGATCATTGATTTATTTGGTCTTGTATGTGGATGGCATGTTGATGATAGGAAACAACAAGGAGATTATCTAGGATGTGAGAACTTAGTTGTCCTCTAAATTTGACATGAAGGATCTAGGTGCCTCAAATTTCATTTTTGGCATGGAAATTAAAAGAGATTGAAAAAAGAGGAAAATTTGGTTAAATTAGAGAAAATATGTTGAGACAATATTGCAGAGATTTAATATGCAGGAATGTAAACTGGTCAAGGTTCCTATTCATGTCGGTGTAAAGTTATCCGCGGATCAATGTCCCAAGACACAAGAATAGGAGGAGGACATGTCTTGTGTTCCATATGCGAGTGTAGTTCGAATTTTGATGTATGCAATGCTCTGTACTAGACTGTACATTGCACATATAGTGGGAGTTTTTAGTAGGTATATGTCAAAACCAGGGAAGCAACATTGGACAACAATAAAAATGGTTTTTAGGTATTTGCATGGTACTTCTAGCTATGAATTGTGGTACCAAGGGAGACCGGGATTGGAGAAAGTGTTGGATATACATGGCTTTATGGATGCATACTGGGTTGTAGATCTGGATCGTAGGAGACCTACAAGTGGGTATGTGTTTAACCTGTTTGGAGGAGCAATAAGTTGGATGAGCAAAAGATAGGTTGTAGTGGCACTTTGAACTATAGAAGTTGAATACATGGAAACCACTCATGCAAGTAAGGAATCAGTATGGTTACACAGATTGTGTTCAGGTATTGGATTGGTACAACAAGATGTAAGGATAGATTGTGATAGTCATAGTGCAATTTTTCTGGTGAAGAACCTGACTTATCATTCAAAGACAAAGCATATTGATATTCAATATCACTTTGTGAGAGACATGGTTGAAGAAAAGAAAGTGTTGTTGATGAAGGTGGACACTTTGAAGAATGTTGCAGATTCATTTACAAAATCTGTGAGCATTGAGAAGTTCTCTTGGTGTAGAGGATCCATGGGCATTGTTGCCCTAGATTGTTGACTATGTAACCCTGTAACCCCCTGTATGCAAATAAAAAAACAAGAGGAAGAATTTTGGGTATGTGTTATATTATTTGCATGAGTAGTAGTGTCGTGTGAATTTTTTTTCCTCGGGAAATTTGTCTCATTTTTTGTGTTGCCTCTATTTTTGTGTCCATTGTTGAGCGTTTTTCCGACACATGGTTTTTTGCCGATGGTTTTCTATTTTCGGGCAAGGAATTAGGGTTGTTGACTAATCTAGGTCAATGGGTTAGGGTTTTGGATGCCACTGGATCCTATATGTATATTTTATTGTAAACACTATATTACTATGAATGAATATATAATATGTTAGTTTTCCCAGTTTGGGTTTCCAGGGGAAAAATCTCTGTGTAATGTTTGTATTTACCATTGTATCTTTTCTGTTCTTTTACTAAAAATATATTTGCAGTAAGTATTGTACAAGGTTAAAATATACAAAGATATCATCCACACTCTTATATATACTATGGAACATATTTACTCATACTTCGTCCACATATTTAAAAGTTCACAAAGAGTTGCAAAACTTATAAATAAAAATTTACAAAAAACTATAGTAGGTGGGGTCCTCTAGTGAAAGAACTAACGATATATGGTTCTATTGTATGTTTGTATGACATACACCTTCTTTGAACTTTTGACAAAACACGATTACAATTTTTGTCCTTGCGCATAGCATCAAGGAAGTTTAGTTTTTAAAGGTTCATTGAAATACTCATTTATTGAATTATTAATATCATTGGGCAATGATTTGTTTTATGGCACAAAAGTGGTTTGGAATAGCATATGTTTTTGGCGTACTTTACCTCTCAATGACATTAAGTATTACATGGAGATTCATTATAGCATATGTATTAATATGACAAATGTTGTCTAACGATTCATAAAGAATATATATGGCACATTTTACCTATTATATTGGCATGAAGACTCGCAAAGGCATACCAAATAAATTGGATAAGGTAACGTGGATAGTTTATATGGCATGAAAGGTTGATGTATTTAGTTTAAAGGTTTGTTGCTCACATAATTTATCACCTTGATATTATGAGGTTTTACTGGTTGGCGAACATTCTTATGAATCGATGCATATTTGATGAGGTGCAAAGTAATAGGATATATGATCATAAAATTTGCATTTTTTTCATACCTTGATTCATTTTACTTTTGCAATTTATGAAAAAGAAAGATATCGATATAAAGGTTAAAAGGGTCTCGATATATCCCATGTTGGTGATTTCATATATACAAATATGCTTCACACCTCTCAATGTACCAAGGGTTTGAACTAACATTTCCATGATGTAAGTGTATGTTTCGATGTGTTTTGGGTGTCACTTCACCATAACATACCAAATTTAAAGGATGTTGACAACAATTAATGTGAATCTGGCTCTAAGTGGTTTTGATGTGTTGTAAAATTTTATAGCAAAGGTTTGATTGACCTCAAGTGCATTGTGATATGCAAGGTGAGTTGGCTATCACTTATCCCTTCATTAATATTAAAAAGAGTTGTTATTAATGGTGTCGAACCCACACCTTCTCATGTTTGGAATTCGTTAGGGATTATTCATTCATTTTGGAATGTGGATATATTGTGTTCACTTTGGAATATTGTTGCTTGTTCATTTTTGCAACCGTGAATCCTATACAACTAATATTGCCTTTGTGTACTAAGGTATCCACGCAGATTTGAGAGAATAATTGTAGTTAGTTTGTTGTAAAATGAACTAGTATGGCTTTGTAGCTAGTTTCTAGTGTGAAAATATTATTTCCCTTTTCTTCTACTTGTATCACACATTTTACTAACACTGAGTAGATTATGATTCAAGTCTTCAACTAATAGAACATTATTTTCTTTTACATTTTTTCTTCCAAGCTCTACTACACCTTCTCGAAGTATTTTCGCATATGAGTCATCTCCAAATGCAACATTGCCACCCTTTCTCTTCAAGCTGATGAATTTGTCTTAATCTCCGGTCATGTGTGAAGAACATCCACTGTCTATGTACCATTCATATTCTTCTTTACATTCTTCAGCAGTCAATGCTATTCGACAATCTTCATTGTTTGGAATCTCTTTCCTTCTCCATACTGTGGTTGGCATAGGGACATCTTCATTCATATATCTGCAAACTCATGCTTTGTGACCAAGATAATTACATTTGTAGCATGCAATATTTTTGTCCATCAATGGGGAAAATGAATTATAACTTTTGTTGACAAATCCATGATTATTTCCATATCTTCTATTTACACCATTCATGTTTCTTGTGTATGTGTTCCTTTCATTGATTCTGCAATTAATTGCCTTATGTCAAAAAAATTTGCAAGTATAACAATCACCAAGAAAGAAATTTTGATACCTTGGAGTAAGTGGGCTTCTTTGTGATGTAGTCCATCTAGGTTCATGATCTATTCTTCTGCAGTTTCCTTCATACTAATTGAAGCTTCTTTGATTCCTGAAGGTAGGAGGTCTTCTTGAATATTCATCTCTTTTGTAATCATTCCTTCTTTCTGGTATCCTGGTCCACTTCTCATCAACTGTCTGTGTAGCTCTTTCTTCAACCTTCTTGTTGGTATTTGCATCTTCTTTGTATGAAGTTTCACCCATGCATCCAAGATATGTTAAGTCTTTTGGCACTTGAGAGTTTCTTAAGCTCTTCCTAAATGAGACAACTTCTTGTTCAAGTTTCTCACAATCTTCTTCTTTCTTCTTCATTTGGGCATTCCTTAATTCTCTTATTCTTCTTTCTTCTTCAAGTAGAGTTTTCAACGAAATGGTTTCTTCTCTTAGTTTATCAAAGTCTTCTAATTGTTTCTTCAAGATTACAAGTATCTTTTCACAACTACCCAATTCACTTCTTAGTTTTCTTTGTGTGTCTTTGAGCTTGCTATTTTCAATCTCAACATGCTTCAATCTTTTAAGATTCTCATCTTCTTGTTGAATAATTTTTTCTTCGTGATTTTCTTCTTCTTCATTGGAATTTTCTTCTTCGGTGTCATTTCTTTCAATCCTTGGATGAGGATATTCAAATTCAACATGACCTACTCCTTCATAATTAAAGAAAAAGAACTAACCTCTATTTTCTTCTTTGAAATCTGAGATGTTGTAATTTGCTTCAACTTCTTCTTCTTCTTCTTCTTCTTCTTCTTCTTCTTCTGTGTCTTCCCTTACATAAAGGTCTTGTAGCTTGTCCCAAATCTCTTTTGATGATGCACATGATCCCACCTTGAATTTCACTGAAACTGTCAATCCATCCAGGATGGTATCTATTGCCAATTTGTTGTTCATTTTTGCTTCCTTCTGAGCTGCAGTCTTTGGTTTCTTCAAAGCATTGTATCCTGAAGCAACTGAGAACCAAACATCTTCCCTAAGAGATTTCAAGCAAGTTTCCATTCTATTACTCCAGTATTCAAAATTGCTTCCATCAAACGGTGAAATCCCATTTGGAATTTTGTCTTCCATTTCTTCTTAGGATCTTCCTTCTAGTGGTTAAACTGTACTATAGGTAACCCGATCTGATACCAATTGTTGATACTAAGAGGGGGGTGAATCAGTATAAAGTACAATTTAAAACCTTTTTCAACTTATACTTAAACTATTTAACTATATCCAATGAGCAATGAACAATAGTATAAGAGTTACACCAATACACCACAATACACCATGCACAATATATGAGAAATAATCAATAGTTATTGTTCAATGGAAGTAATGACTTTCAAACGTAGCTACATCTTCCAAATGTAAAGGGAGGGATAAACCTCCAAGAGGAAGATACAATCCTCCAATATCAAGATAGAGTTGAACTCTCCATCCTTTCCCATTCCTTCCACCCAAGAATATATGAGAGATAATAAAACTTTACATTAAATCATCACCATCAACCAATCATCACATAGAACTTGATAATGCTTTCTGAGACTTCTTCAATTTTTGCAATTATTCAATTCTTAGAGTACTCTGATCCTGTATATAATATTACTCAATGTATTCTCTGAAATGCCTCCAAGTTTCACTCCTTGAATCCTCCCCAAAAAGAAGTTATAGAAAGAATGGTAGACTTTATTCAATTATGGTCTATTCAGGAGACCGAACTTGTACAGAATGCCCCGTGCTCAATATTTAACATCCGATTCTGAAACTCGCACACGAGAAACTAAATTCCATAATATTTCCAATGAAATTTGTCCCACATCATTTGGATTCTCGATGAAGAAGTTATGACTATTTTACCTAGAACATCTGTTTATTGACTAGCTTTAGGACTGGTCACAAACCCTATCTTCCATAGAGTGTATCTCCATAATTATAGCGAATAAAGAGATGCAATTTTTACCAGAGGTACCTTGATATGTCTTATCAATTCCATAGTGATTTCACCATCTGAACCATTCTAGAAAAGAATTTATAGCAAAAATGGTAAGATGACCTGAAAATAACATACCTTAGAACACATCACCAAAAGACTTCATCCTCCCTTGAAATCCGGCCTTCTTTACTTCTTATTTCCTTTGAAATTTGACTTGTATCAAATGAATGTATAATGAT
>ML781830.1:113643-147306 GCA_009831015.1 Picea engelmannii
CACCCAAGAATATATGAGAAATAATAAAACTTTACATTAAATCATCACCATCAACCAATCATCACATAGAACCTGATAATGCTTCCTGAGACTTCTTCAATTTCTGCAATTATTCAATTCTTAGAGTACTCTGATCCTGTATATAATATTACTCAATGTATTCTCTGAAAATCCTACAAGTTTCACTCCTTGAATCTTCCCCAAAAAGAATTTATAGAAAGAATGGTAGACTTTATTCAATTATGGTCTATTCAAGAGACCGAACTTGTACAGAATGCCCCACGCTCAATATTTAACATCCGATTCTAAAAGTTGCACACAAGAAACTATTGTCCGTAAGATTTCCAATGAAATTTTTCCCACATCATTTGTATTCTCTATGAAGAAGTTATGATTGTTTTACTCGGAACACCTATTTATTGACTAGCTTCAGGACTGGTCACAAACCCTATCTTCCATAGAGTGTATCTCCATAATTATAGCGATTAAAGAGCTGAAATTTTTACCAGAGGTACCTTGATATGTCTTCTCAATACCATAGAAATTTAACCATCTAAATCGTTCTAGAAAAAAGTTATAGAAAAAATGGTAAGATGAACTGAAAATAACATACCTTAGAACACATCACCAAAAGACTTCATCCTCCCTTGAAATTTGGCCTTCTTTACTTCTTATTTCCTCTCAAAATTTGACTTGTATCAAATGAATGTATAATGATGTTTATTTATACCATTTATGTCACTTCCTTTTAACATTAGGGCCGACCCGACACTCTCTTATTTTGTAATTCTTTTCTTTAATTATCTTCAGGGCATACATGTACTTCCTTCTTCAATTCACTTTGTCATCTTCAAAAATTCATTTCTCCTCAACCATGAGGATCCACGTGACGTGCCACATACCAACAGAAACAACATGATGTATACTATCCATTCATGGGTGTTGTATATGCATGTGCATTGCTCTTCATGTCCAAATACCTTTATCAATCTTCCGGTCCAAAACCCATGACTAGGGTTGACATCAATGACAACAACCAATCTTCCAACACCTTGGGTATACCTAAAGTGACCCTATAATAGCCTTTCAATTGTGAGAACAAAAATTTGAGATATCACTCTCATGTACCAGAGCATTGGTAGTACATCTAAGGGTACAATTAATATTATTTAGGCAGTGCCATGAAAGACTGGCATAGTACTATTGTTGGAAACTCAAAGGTATATTGGAGAGCTATAGAACTTGACATTCCCTTCCTCTTAAGACCTCTTCAACCCTCTGCAACCTAGGAAATGAAATTATTATAGAACTTGGACTATTGAGTATTTGAAAATTTTGTCAATACAGTAATCTCTCGAAAACTTAAAAAGAAAAAATTCTAGAACTGGTCCTATGCTTTCTTGGACTATTGAGGGTCACCTATCTCAAAAGAATCCTTGTGTGATGCTAATCACATTTTTGTAGCACATTAGTAACCCTTTTGGTGGACACATGCAATGTCATGGTTTCCACTAGAGTGGAGATGATAATAACCAACCCAAAAGACATGATATAGGCCCTTATTGACTCATAGGAGAAAAAACGAGACATCTCCTCTTTCCAAATTGACCTCAACAACAAAAACGTCCTTCCAAACTACCATCAATAGTGAATTGAAAATTTGGAATGATATGTTGGGGCTAGTTGATAGATGGGAATATTCAATGCATATTGATCGTCGCATTGAGCCATATTTTCATGCCACTCAATCCCATATGATACATATATTTTTTAAGGTAGATCTAAACACATTTAATGGTTGTGATCCAACAAAATGATGGGTGATCTATATACCACCTTGGATATTCCAATGGTTGGCTCACCAAAATATATCTATACCTAAAATGACCACATTGAGCCTACACTTTATTGTGTGACTATCTTTTTGTATGCTTGACACTCAAGCATAAATAAAAGAACACCATTTAGATTCCTTAACTACTGCAACAATTAAAATAGATTAAACTAGAAAATACACATACAATGGAACACAAATATTTACCTTGGAAACCCATACATGATAACCAACATTCAATGAAGGGTTGTCCTTTTCATCTTCTTATATTATGGATATTATACCATGCCGCTAGATCCTATATGTATATTGTATTGTAAACAATGTATTACTATGAATGAATATAGAATATGTTGGTTTTCCCGGTTTGGGTTTCCAGGGGAAAAATCTATGTGTAATGTTTTTATTTCCCATTGTATCTTTTATGTTCTTTTACTAAAAATTTGTTTACAGTAAATATTGTACAAGGTTAAAATCTACATTTGTTATCAGAGCTTTGTTGGCTTCATGGGGATGCCTTTATGGTCAAGGGTTTGGCTCGGGACTGTGATAATCCTTCTTATAGTGGGAGATCTGTGGTATTGATTTTTCAGGTGAAAAGAAATGGCGTGCAATTCGAAAATGGAGATCAAGAAGTTTAATGGGAAATGTTTTGAGCTGTGGAAGCTCAAGATGAAATATCTGTTGGTGGAAAGAGATCAGTGTATCACGGTAGATACAGGTACTACACCTATAGGAACTTTAGCAGATGACTGGAAAAAGATGGATCGGAAGGCGAAGAGCACAATCCAACTGTGTCTCTAAGATTCAATATTACTAAATGTGTCAGAGGAAGCTACAGCCAAGGATTTATGGGATAATTTGTGGAAGTTGTATCGGTTTAAGTCTCGAGTAAATAAATTATTCCTAAGAAATAAGTTGTATAACCTGATGATGAGAGATGGAGACTCAGTAGCAGATCATTCAAACGTCTTCAATACTGTGGTAAGTCAGTTAGTATATTTTGATATTAAAATTTCATATGATGATAAGTGTATCGATTTACAGTGTTCTTTACTAGATTTGTGGGATAGTCTGGTTGTGGCCATAAGTAGTAATACAATTGACTTGAAGTTTGATGAAGTGGTCTCATCCTTGTTGTCAGAGGATATGAGATGAAAGAATATGGAAGGAGAGAGCACAAACACATTATTTGCAAGACGATTCTCCCAGGAAAGAAATAGATCTAAGTTCTCAAGTGGGAGATCTAATTCTAAGGGTAGATTTAAATATCTTGGAAAGTTTGTAAAGCTATGTTGGAGATGTGGAAAATAAGGGCACTACAAGAAGCAGTGTAGAATCTCCAGAGTTGAGAAAAAGAAGGGATCTGAAGAATCTCCTTCTATAGAAGCAAAGACCTCCAAGGAAGAAGGAGGGGATGTGTACTTGGCTTCTTCAAGCACACATGCAGATCATGAGGCATGGTTGGTTGACTCAGGTGCATCCTGTCATATGAATCCTCACAGGGAATGGTTCTGTGAATATGAAAGGTATGATGGAGCTAATGTTTTCCTAGGTGGTGACTAGACAACTAGAATCATAGGTCGAGGAAAATTCAAGTTGAGGCCCATAAATGGAAGGATTAGAACAATACCTGGTGTTATGCACATCCCAGGATTGGCCAGAAATTTGATTTATGTAAGCAAAATGGACGATGCAGGGGTAAAAACAATATTTGAAAAGAAAACCTACAGGATGGTTCGAAGAGAAATGGTGTCGTTGAAAGGAGTTCGGTTTGGAAATCTGTAAAAGCTGCAAGGAATCACTATTAGTGATGGGTGTAATAGTTCCATTGTTCCTAATATTGGAGTTGAATAAGAAAGAACTCCTACTGTCTTTGGAGAAAAGGTTATGTTGTGGCATCAAAGACCGGGACATATCAGAGAGAAGGGTATTCGACTACTACACGGTAAAGGTATGGTTGAAGGTATGTCTAACTTCTATCTGGATTTTTATTTCTTTGAACATTGTGTATATGGGAAGCATAATTGGGTAAGATTCCCCTCCGGTGCAACGAGGGAAGAAATAATTTTACAGCTAGTCCACAATGATGTTTTTGGACTTGTGTTGGTCCCATCATTGGGAAAATATGTGTACTATGTCTCATTTATAGATGACTTCTCAAGGAATACTTGGATATATTTTCTCAAGAAGAAATATGAAGTCTTTGACAGGTTTAAAGAGTTTAAGGCTCATGTTGAGAATCAAAGAGAGAAAAGAATTAAGGTGTCGAGGAAAGATAATGGTGGAGAGTTCTGCGGGAATGAATTTGAAAAATTATGTAAGAAGTGCGATATAGCAAGGCATAAGACTAATCCATATACGCATTAATAGAATGGAGTTGCAGAAAGGATGACCATGAAGGTGATGGAAAAAGCAAGGTGCATGCTCAGTGGTGTTGGGTTAGGGAAAGAATTATGAGCAGAGGCAGTGGGTACTACACGTTACTTGGTCAACAAATCATCCTCATTAGCGTTGGATGACAAGACTCCACAAGACGTATGGACTGGTAAGAAACCTTCTCTCACACATCTCAAGGTATTTGGCTATGATTCATATGTTCAGGTTCCAAAGGAAAATATGAGTAATCTAGAGAAGAACGTCAGAAAGTGTATCTTTATTGAATATAAATATGGTCTAAAAGGATATAAGCTTTGGAACCCAGAAACTAAGAAGGTAGTGTATATCCAAGATGTGGTATTTAGAGAAATGAAGGATGTTGTTAAACATGAAGTCCTACCAATTAAGGAAGAATAAGAGAAAATAGAGTTTGATTTAAAGGATGATGAATCAGACTCTACAGAAGAACAAGAATCAGAAGAAGAAGATCTTCATACTCCAGTATTGAGGAGATCGGTTCGAGAAAGAAGGCTACCAAAAATGTATAATCCATATAATTTTCATTCAAATTTTGCTTTGTCTATTACTGATGATGATCCTAGAACTATCAAGGAGGCAGTGGATTCAGAGGATGGAAATATATTGAAAAAGGCCATTGACAAAGAAATGGAAACCTTGGATAAGAATGAGGCTTGGTATCTAGTGGAGTTGTATACTGGAAGAAATCCCATTGGCAACAAATGGGTATTTAAAAAGAAACTGAATGCAAAAGGAAAAGTGGAGAAATACAAAGCTCGGTTAGTAGCAAAGGGTTATTCCCAGGTTGAGGGAATTGATTTTTGTGATATTTTTTCTCCTGTTGCCAAGTTAGCCACTACAAGATTTTTGTTATTTGTTCCTTCTTCATTTGATTTTGAAGTAGAGCAGATGGATGTGAAGAGAACATTCCTACATGGGGATATGGAAGAATAAATCTATATGAAGCAACCAGAAGGATTTGTTGTGAAGGGAAAGAAAGAGCTAGTATGCAAGATGAAAAAGTCTCTATATGGTTTAAAACAATCACCAAGGACCTGGTATCAAAAATTTGATGCTAATATGTTGGGACTTGGTTTCAAAAGAAGCAAAGAGGATCATTGTGTGTATTTTAAATTAACTGGTGATAATTGATTTATTTGGTCTTGTATGTGGATGGCATGTTGATGATAGGAAAAAACAAGGAGATTATCCAGGATGTGAAAACTCAGTTGTCCTCTAAATTTGACATGAAGGATCTAGGTGCTTCAAATTTCATTTTTGGCATGGAAATTAAAAGAGATCAGAAAAAGATGAAAATTTGGTTAAATTAGAGAAAATATGTCGAGACAATATTGCAGAGATTTAATATGCAGGAATGTAAACCGGTCAAGGTTCGTAATCATGTCGGTGTAAAGTTATCTACGGATCAGTGTCCCAAGACACAAGAATAGGAGGAGGACATGTCTCGTGTTCCATATGCGAGTGCAGTTGGAAGTTTGATGAATGCAATGGTTTGTACTAGACCATACATTGCACATGCAGTGGGAGTTTTTAGCAGGTATATGTCAAAACCAGGGAAGGAGCATTGGACAACAATAAAAAGGGTTTTTAGGTATTTGCGTGGCACTTCTAGCTATGGATTGTGCTATCAAGGGAGACCGATATTGGACAAAGTGTTGGATATACATGGCTTAATGGATGCATACTGGGCTGGAGATCTGGATCGTAGGAGATCTACAAGTGGGTATGTGTTTAACCTGTTTGGAGGAGCAATAAGTTGGATGAGAAAAAGACAGGTTGTAGTGGCACTTTCAACTCCAGAAGCTGAATACATGGAAACCACTCATGCAAGTAAGGAATCAATATGGTTACACAGATTGTGTTCAGGTATTGAGTTGGTACAACAAGCTATAAGGATAGATTGTGACAGTCATAGTGCAATTTTTCTAGTGAAGAACCTGACTTATCATTCAAAGACAAAGCATATTGATATTCAATATCACTTTGTGGGAGACATGTTTGAAGAAAAGAAAGTGTTGTTGATGAAGGTGGAAACTTTGAAGAATGTTGCAAATTCATTTACAAAATCTGTGAGCACTGAGAACTTCTCTTGGTGTAGAGGATCCATGGGCATTGCTGCCCTAGATTGTTGACTATGTGACCCTATAACCCCCTGTATGCAAAGAAAAAAACAAGAGGAAGAATGTTGGGTATGTGTTATATTCTTTGCATGAGTACTAGTGTTGTGCGAATTTTTTTCCCTCGGGAAATGTGTCTCATTTTTTGTGTTGCCTCGATTTTCGTGTCCATTGTTGAACAGTTTTTCGACACATGGCTTTTTGTCGATGGTTTTCTATTTTTGGTTAAAGAATTAGGGTTGTTGACTAATCTAGGTCAATGGGTTAGGGTTTTGGATGCCGTTGGATCCTATATGTATATTGTATTGTAAACACTATATTACTATGAATGAATATATAATATGTTAGTTTTCACGGTTTGGGTTTCTAGAAAAAAAATCTCTGTGTAATGTTTGTATTTACCATTGTATATTTTTTGTTCTTTTACTCAAAATATATTTGTAGTAAATATTGTACAAAGTTAAAATATACAAAGATATCATCCACACTCTTATACATACTATGGAACATGTTTACTCATACTTCATCCACACATTTAAAAGTTCACAAAAAGTTGCAAAACTTATGAATAAAAATTTACAAAAAACTAGAGTAGGTGGGGTCCTGAACTAACGATATATGGTTCTATTGTATGTTTGTATGACATATTTTTAACACCTTCTCTGAACTTTTGACATAACACGATTACAATTTTTGTCCTTGCACATCGCATCATGGAAGTTTAGTTTTTAAAGGTTCATTGAAATACTCATTTATTGAATTATTAATATCATTGGGCAATGATTTGTTTTATGGCACAAAAGTGGTTTGGAATAGCATATATGATATATGTTTTTGGCGTACTTTACCTCTCAATGGCATTAAGTATTACATGGAGATTCATTATAGCATATGTATTAATATGACAAATGTTGTCTAACGATTCATAAAGAACATATATGACACATTTTACCTATTATATTGGCATGAAGACTCGCAAAGGCATACCAAATAAATTGGATAAGGTAACGTGCATAGTTTATATGGCATGAAAGGTTGATGTATTTGATTTAAAGGTTTGTTGCTCACATCATTTATCACCTTGATATTATGAGGTTTTATTGGTTGGCGAACATTCTTATGGATCGATGCATATTTGATGAGGTGCAAAGTAATAGGATATATGATCATAAAATTTGCATTTCTTTCATACCTTGATTCATTTTACTTTTGCAATTTATGAAAAAGCAAGATATCGATATAAAGGTTAAAAGGGTCTCGATATATCACATGTTGGTGATTTCATATATACAAATATGCTTCACACCTCTCAATGTACCAAGGGTTTGAACTAACGTTTCCATGATGTAAGTGTATGTTTCGATGTGTTTTGGGTGTCACTTCACCATGACATATCAAATTTAAAGGATCTTGACAACAATTAATGTGGATCTGACTCTAAGTGGTTTTGATGTGTTGTAAAATTTTATAACAAAGGTTTGATTGACCTCAAGTGCATTGTGATATGCAAGGTGAGTTGGCTATCACTTATCTCTTCATTAATCTTAAAAAGAGTTGTCATTAATGGTGTCGAACCCACACCTTGTCATGTTTGGAATTCGTTAGGGATTATTCATTCATTTTGGAATGTGGATATATTGTGTTCACTTTGGAATATTGTTGTTTGTTCATTTTTGCAACCGTGAATCCTATACAATTAATATTTGTCTTTGTATGCTAAGGTACCCACGCAGATTTGAGAGAATAATTGTAATTAGTTTGTTGTAAAATGAACTAGTATGGTTCTGTAGCTAGTTTCTAGTGTGAAAATATTCTTTCCCTTTTCTTCTGCTTGAATACACATAAATTTATGGTGAAAAACATTGAAATTTTTTTGGAACAACTATTTAACAAATTAGTACTGTTGAAGAATTTTTGTGGTGACAAGAATTATATTCTCTCAAATGTATTCTACTGTCATTAGTTCATTATATCATTTTCCATACTCTTTTTTATATTCTGGAAATGGAATAGTTTGATTTCAAAATTTAAATGGAAACAAAGAAATAAGTTATGGGTATAAATACATAATGATGACTGGTTAGTTATGATGAAAAGTGACTTGGGTTTTTTCTAGAATCAATCTTAATTCTATGGAAGTTAAATTGGCTTGATACCCTGGTTTGATTTATAACTTAGCTCGACTCCTTGAACATTCTTATACCTAATATTGCTTCCTCTATTGAAACAAGTGTTTCCTAGGTTTTTGATGCTTATCCTCTAAAACGTTTTGAATTTGACATACTCTGTGGGGTGGTCATTGAGAAGTCCTACCCAAATCTCTTGATTATATTATGTTATTCTTAGGTTACATAATAAAGTGTATGAGTTCATGACCTCTTCTTTGTTCCAATATTCAATCCTTTATGTAATAATTCATATTTTGTTCTTTATATCAAATAGTCCTTTGTTTGGAAAAAACGCCATTTATCACAAAAAATATTTTGACGATACTTACCTTGGGTATTGATAAATAGTTTAGATATGTGAGTTCATCAGTTGTAAATGTCAATTAAAATTTTCAGTGGATGGTATAAGCATCATTGTGATCTTTTAAAATATTGTATTTTTGTGGTTACTTGCATATAGTAATGAGAAATACCAAACCCGAATTCTTATGTTAGCCTTGAATTTGTTGGCTCAATATATATATATATATATATATATATATATATATATATATATATAGAGAGAGAGAGAGAGAGAGAGAGAGAGAGAGAGAGAGAGAGAGAGAGAGAGAGAGTTGTAGTTGTTTAAAAATCACACAACAAGATTGAAGTTTTTATATTTACTAAAGAAATCAGAAGAATGAAATCTTTCTGAATAACATGCATGGGTTTTCTTCCCTCTTTTAAATAATTCATTTTTTTCATTACTTCCCTTGCATACTTGATCTACCGAGTTGTAATTAGAGCCATATCAGTCATGTTCAACAAATTCTGCAAGTATGTTTGTCTTACTGTGTGTTGTATTTATACTTAAAAGATTTCTTTATTGACTGATTTGAATGGAAAATAGATGAGCTTCTTTAGTAGGAGAAGCAAAGGGAGTAACAGGGATAACAGATGAGGAAGAAGAAACATTCCTAACATATTTTGGAAGCAAGGGAGACACAAGAGGATAATGTTCTCTATCCATTTTGATGTAGATTGAGATAAGTTCAACCAGTTGGTGCAAAATGGATATTTAAACCTTGGTAGGTAGCCTCCCTTACCTCAACCCTCAACTCCTCCTAGTGTACCTTTGTATCCTCACCCTAGTATCATGAACATTTTTGAGCCTCCAATTCAACCTGCAAATGATGGTTGGGATATTAATCTAGTGAATCCTCCTTTCAATATTGCACAATGTCCTACCAATCTCAAAGACCCTCCTTTACCTCATTACATGGTCCCTTTTCTTACACCAACTAATTATATATCCCATTCCTCTCACAAAGAAAATGAATTTCCCTCTCAAGGAATTCCAAAAGACAAGGGAAAGAGGCATATTGTTATCCCTAGCATTGATACAACCTAGTCTACCTCCATGCATTCAAAACAAAGGTCAAAAAAAGAAGATTGTGGTAGGAGGGATATTTTCTTTCAATGATATGCATCCATAACTAAATAAGAAAGAAAGAAAACATGAGAAAAATCTCTTTCTTGAGGACATACAAAATCTTAATCCAAATGAGTTTGAAGGAAGGAAAGAAAGAAAAAATCGTTTTAAAAAGAAATACCCTTATCTCTTTTGACTGATGTCATGAAACTGTTTATTTTTGGACATGTGAAACTTTATTTGGACAAACAATGAACATATGATATTTATTTTGAGAATATAAAATATTATATTTTTTTGATAAATGGGAGTTACAAGTGTTTTGCAGGTTTGGAATTATTTGATCAATCCATTATTGATTTATATTTTGTTTCCATGTATATATGTTCAAATTATTTTTGGAGGTACAAGGGAAATTTTTATAAAGAAAAGTTATAAAAATCTAGTGGGACCCCACTTATTATTAGCCAAAATATAAAAACATATATGTGACACTTTATCCTAAAACAAGTTTACTCTCTAATAAATTAAGTTAATTAATTTTGTAAATAAAAGTAGTTGAACTGCTCAACTACTTTGAAGAAGGTATAAAAGAAGATGAGATGTTTAATAAAGGACATGAGATAATTGAGAAGTAATACTATTGATAAGATATTCTTAATTCGTGAGTGAGATTTTTATCCTTTCATTTCGTTCTGAGTTTTCATAAGAATTGAATTGTCTTCTTGACAACATGGTTGTTCTTAAAGGTGACAAAGAAAATATTAGGTGGAATTGATTGGGGATATGCTCCAAGGTTATTTATTTTCTTTGAAGTTTTTTAATTAATTATAAATTATGATATTATTCAGTGCTAATTAATGTAAGTTTTGCAGATTTTAAGTGATGATCCACATGTGACTTGAAGTGATCCAGATTAGTCTTGTATTTTGATCTTTTCTTTTGGTATCAGTTGCCCATGTATGAGTTTTGATTACATCTTGGGATTCCAATAATTTCTCTAGTCCAAGCTCTCACAAGGACTTGAAGAGATATTTTTAGTTGTAACTCAGATTTATTATTCATAAAATCTTTGTTAGTTTCTTTCTAACTTTGTGGACTATTGGGATACTACTTTTTAGATTTACCATTTTCTTACAAATTTTCAACATCTTATTTATATATTCATTTTTATCATTTCTTTTGTGTTATATTATCATTTTAAAGCTATAATACTTAGTCTAGTCAAAATTTTGATGGGATATAAACTAGGGTGATATTCCTTCCTATCTCTCCTATCCTAAAGAGATTCAAAAAGTGTTTGTCTAAGGATCATTACCATTTCTCGCATCAACATTTATTTGGAAACCATATTGGGGATTCTTTGGTCCCTAGTTTTTCTCTTCCATGATTTTAATTACTTTAGCTATCCCTCAATAGCCAAATATTAGGTTTCATTTTCCTGATCAAATAAGCATAACTTCAGGTTTATTCGACTTCATTCTAGAGACTATTGTAACTTGTGAACAACTCAAAATTTCTTTGGAAGTCATTGCTCCTGATATAGAAATTCAAAAGAAAAGAGAGGCCCTAGAAAGGAAATCTCATAATCATCCTCCTTGTTATAATGTTGTCTTATGACCACTCAATCTCATGTATAATGACGAATGATGGGTGAAACACCTAAATTTGATCATTTCCTTGAAATTGGAAGATGGAAGGAAATCCTAGAAAACCTTCAACCAAAGCTTCAATGATCTATGTATGATTCTGTTGGATTTTAAACTACTTTATCTACTCTGATCTCACCTTATTTTCATAAGTTGACCCAGGTTCAAATTTAACAAGATTCCAACAAAATCCCTCTAAAAATATCGGCCCTCCTGGTAAACCAGAAGACAATGCAATACCCAGGGTGCTCTGCGCAGTCTCACCCGAGATAATTCTATGGGTGGATGCAATGCTCAGATGCTTGCAGCCTAGGAATAATTGGGGATATGTGGTTGTACCTTGTAATCTTTATTTATTTAGTCTAACATGTTAATTAATCAATCATTCTTACTCATGCATGTGGAATATCAGATCTAACTAGTTCCTTCATTAATTCATATAACATTTAATCATTAACAACAATGGAGATGCATAACATCCATTCACATAACACAAGTTTTATCGTGGTTCACCCCCTCCCGGGCTATGCCCACAAAGATTTGTCTCTCGAGATATTTTATCGTGTCTCAACAATATCTTGCGTTGTGCGCATTTACAGTCTTATATATTACAATCTCAACATGCTTCTCAATCCATGTGATGTTGACTAGATCAGAACAGGCTCCTTAGCCTGCAATCTAACCCTCGGGATCAAGTTGCTCGACTCTTCTCTAGCTCACCAACTTACAACAATTTTGCGGTTCTAGCCTTTCTCATTCTTATTTCTGTTTCTCTTGGTCAGTCCCCCCCCTAGACCTCCTAGGTGATACTTATACATACTCTTGGCTTATCAACCATTACAATATCATGCAAAAAAACTAACCCTAATATAGTTAGGTCTCCCTTGCATGCGTGCCTCGCATGCTCCCTTTGCATCTGCTGCTTTTCCTTCAAGTTGTCTTCTCTTTCCACTTCATGTTTTTCTCTCCAAAAATGGCCTTTTCCCAAAAATGAGCCTTTTCCCAATAGATTCCGAGACTGAGGTCACAAGTTTATAAAAAAATTCTCTCCAAAAAATATCACAATAAATTCTTCTAGCGTTTATGGTACCCCAAGTGGACCCACTTCAACATAGGCCTCTTCCTCATCCAGAATTGGAAGTCTATATTGTAATTTTAATCCAACTCAATCAACAACCAAACCAATGAATGTAATTCAAAAATATGGTCTATTTTCATTTGAAGAGGACATATTCCAATACCACTCCATGGCATGTACCTTCACCTTTAAATTTGAATCCCACCATTGCTCCTCTTCCCAAGTTTAAAGATCACTTTCCTAAGTTTTCAAGAAACATAGTAATATATGTTAATGAAAATTAATTGATTTTTCTAATGCCTCTCATAACATAGGTGATCATGATAATGACAAATGTATGAGATTGTTTTTCAATTCTTTATAAGGGAAGGAATCAACTAATTTTTTGAATTTCCCCAAAGTAATTTTCCATGTGGAATTATTTATGTTATCGGTTCAAGTCCACTTATGGGAAACCTCAAAGCCCAGCTGATTTATTGAAGAGTTACAATAATTTGGTCTATGAAAAAGGCGAGACAATTAAAACATTAAATTTAAGTTTCATCAAATTATATAATCAAATTCCTGAGATAATCAGACCACATAATCAAGCTTCCCTCATGGATTATTATAATGTTATACCTCTATATTTTCACCACAGATTAGAGGAAAACAATATTAATAGTCTAGGATTTGCATTGCAAACATGTCTATAATATGAGGAAAAAATTATGATAATTGATCTTCCCATGGAATACCTAAACAAGAAAATTTATATGAATGTTGTTTTACAATTAATTCAATAAATAAGTGATTGAATGATTTCCTTTGAAAAAAAGATAATTGCTCAACCAATGGTTGAAAGTTCTTCCTATGATTCATTTCGATATCAATCTCGATATTTCCAACTAAAAAACATTCTTTCTCATGCTTGGTGTAATGTTTGTGAAGAAAATCATCAACAAAGCACATGTGAACTTAGAAGAATGCAAGGGAAATAATTTTTGGGAAAATCGTTAATTCAACTATCACTACTTTAGATTGGGAACCTGATAACGATATATTGATGGTTGATACTAGAAATCATTCTTATCATAACAAAACTAAAGGAAAATTCATAAAGAATTATTCTGTCCTGAATTATGAGAATTCAAATCCTCAACAATCCTATTCTTGGAATACACCAAGCTCAATGGGTTGTGTACCTCATACTGCTCATCAATGTCAATTTGTCCCATATTGTTCCTCCACTACCTTCCAAAAGTATAATATATTGAATTATATGGACAATATTAAAGTTGATGCTACATCACTCAATATGGCCTCTCTCCTAGAACAACAAGAACGTCTTAAAATTTTATTTGAAGGTAAAACCTTTGTTGTAGGTAATATGACTTTAGAATAAGAGGAAGAATAATTATCTGAAAATAAAATTCTGGATATATATAATCCAACAAATTTGGTTAGGAATCTACCATTCTACATTTCCATGAAAATTTTGGACAAAGTTGCACATCGTTGTCTTATTAACGGTGGCTCGGGGCCTAATGTCGTGTCTTGAATTATCATGGAAGAATTGGGACTTTCTTGTACAAATGAAAAATAAAAAAAAATGTTGACATATAATAATAAAAATCAAGCTACCCTTGGAGAGATCAAAGATGTCATTTTGGTATTGTGTGCTCATCCTGAGATCCGCTCTACTTGTAACATCCAAGTCATCGACATGCCTGTAAGTAATTATTCAATAATTATCGGTCGTGATTGGAAAGCATTGATGGATGGATATATGTCCATGGATGGGACTCATATGTCTCTCCCAAAGGCCGGTAATAACATACTTGTTCTTCATGAAGACACATTTTTCCATACATAGAAAGAATTCAACAACCTCACGTCAACTTCGTTGAAGAGGATATTGGTATTTATTCTATCTTCCTTAAGGAAGAAAATCTCGTTGCACCATATATTGATCCGGATGATCATGTATGACACATGCATTTTGATGGTGCATGTTCAAATGATGGGAAGGGTGTTGGGATTGTACTATATTCTCCTTTAGGAAAGATTCATAATGTTTCTTATAGACTTGAGTTTTTCTACACAAATAATGTTGTAGAATTTGAATCCCTTATACTTGGTATAGAGAATGATTTCAATATAGTATGCAAACATCTTACAATTTTTGGTGATTTTGAGTTAATTTTCAACTTGGTTAAAAAATATTTATAAACCATCAAATAAAATTTTGAAACAATATACGCAAGCAGTTTGGAAAATAATTTATAATCTTTTATCTTTCAATATTTATTATGTGCAAAGAGAACTGAATTTTATGGCCCATGACTTAGTTGTTTATGTATCCCATCCTCAAAGAAAGTTACACTAAACAAAATTGATTGCACATTCCTCTCCTTATATCATCCTCATATACCAGATAATGAGGAATCTTGACATATTTTTTCCAATGAAAAAATAAAATGCACTTTTCTAAAGAATGAACCTCTAAATAAAAATAAAACAATCTCTTTTTCTGACAATAAATTCCCTAAAGGGTTAACCCCTTTAGAAGGATAATTTTATTCCAGTGATGTCAAGAATCACAAGCAAACAAAACCAAAGGATTCTAGAAGAAATATAGTTGATACCATTCCTGTGAACAATGGGACGAAAGAAGATCCAAAATTTTTAAAAATTGGAGCCCATTGTTTAGATGAAGAAAGAAAAAAATGTATGGATTTGTTCCATGAATTTTGTGATGTCTTTTCCTGGTCTTATGTCGATTTACATTGTTTTGATCCAAGTATAACTCAACATGCCATTCCAATTAGAGAATATTTTAAGCCTATAATACAAAGACAAAGACTTGTAAATATTGCGCTTGAAGATACTTTTTGTAAGGAAGTAGAAAATCTTTTTAGATGCCCATATTATTTTCCTAGTAAAATATTCAGAGTGGGTTACAAATCTTGTCCCTGTTAGGAAGAAAATTGGGGATATTAGATTATGTTTCAAAATTTTCTCCCTTAATAAGGCTAGTGTAGAGGATAATTTTCCAATTCCAAATATGGAGTTGATTCTCCAGCAAGTTAGAGGGACTCAAATGATGTCACTTTTTGATGGAGTTTTAGGTTATAATCAAATATGCCTCAAGAGAGCTGAAAAATATAAAAAAAAAACCTTCACTACTCGTTGGGGAACCTTTGCATATGAGCATATGCCTTTTGGCCTAATAGCATTGGCACTACCTTTTAGAGAGTTATGCAAATGACTTTTGATGATATAATCAGAATCATTATTCAAATTTATCTTTATTATTAATTGTGTATTCAAAGATTCGAGAATATCATTTTCAACATCTTAGATAGGTATTCTTGCGTTGTTGGATATACGGTATGTTACTGAATCCAATAAAGTATATTTTTGGTGTTACCTCTAGAAAATTAGTTGGACATATAGTTTCATATTCTAGTGTCAGTATTGATCCAAAAAAAAAAAATTCTATCAAGAATCTACCTGCCCCTACCTCAGAAAAGAAAATTCAATCTTTTATGGGTAAAAAACAATTTTGTAAGGAGATTTATTCATGATTTCGTAATATGGTTAAACCTATCCACAATCTGCTAAAGAGACACCAAGTCTTTTCCTCGACTCCAAATATTGAAAAATATTTTGGTTGATATAAAAAATGCTATAATTTTCTCTCTTGTCTTGGCTAAACCTGATTTTTCAAAATAATTTATCATTTACACAAATGCCACTGAAGAAGTTGTCTCTGCAATTCTTCTTCAGAAAGATGAAAAAAAAATAGAAAATTATGTAGATTTTATTAGTCAAATTCTATCAGATGATGAGTTTAAATATACATTAATTGAGAAGCACGCATTTTCTCTCATAAAAGCTATTGAAAAGTTTCGACACTTTATTGTTAGTAAGCATACTAAAGTTAAAGTCCTTTTTGTTGTTGTTGTTAATTTTTTGTTATCCCAAACGTTTTTGTTAGGAAAATTGACACATTGGATTGTTAATATATATGAACATGATTTAATGATCACAAGTACTAATAGGACAAAGAGACATGATTTGGCACTACATATATCTCAACATGCTGAACCAAAATGCATTTCTAAAAATAATGATCAAACCCTTTCTGCTTTATTTTTTTTATTTTTTATTGAAAATTAAAATATTTATTTTTATTTTTTATCTACAAATGAATGTTTCCCCGATTACCTACATGAAGGAGGATTCATCTTGAATATTCCAAGTACCTCATTCTAGGTTCTGTATTGTTTTGTAGAACCTATGAAAGATTATTGTTGAGATGTATTGATGGTACAACAACTCATATTATTCTCACAAAGATTCATGGAACTATTAAATCTAATATACACATTGGTGTGAACTTTAATGCTAAAGCTATTGTGCATAAAATACCAAGAACTAGTTATTATTGGCCCTCCATCTTTAGAGACTCATAAAAGTTTGTACAAGCTTGTAACGAGTGTTAAAAGGCCATTGATAGATAAACATTTTATACTATGCATTTATAGCCAGACATACATGAGTTTCCATTCTCTAAATGGGGATTAGACATCATTGGCCCAATTAAGCATCCTTCTTCTACGTGTCATGTTTTTATCCTAACTGCTATAGATTATTTTATGAAGTGGTATGAAGCAGTTTCTCTCAAACATGCCAAAGATGAACATGTGATCTCCTTTCTTGAAACAAATATCTTCTCTCGATTTGGTCTTCCAATTCAAATAATTTCTAATAATGGACCATATTTCATGTCTAGGAAGTTGAATCAATTCCTTAATAAATCTGGAGTGAAACATTTCACTTCATCGACCTATTACCCCTAGGGAAATGTGAAAGCAAATTCAACAAATAAGAATTTGGTTAAAATTATGAAGAATATCATTAATGATAAACCCCACCAATGGCACACCTTATTGACATATGCCTTATGGGAATATCATACAACCAATTATACAAGCACATGTCATACCCCATTTCAGTTGTTATATGGTCAGGAAGTCAGTATGCCTCTTGAACTTTAACTTACTTCCCTCGTATTAACTTTAGAGGTTGAAGATTTAAATTCCACATATATCCCTAAGAGATTAAATATTTTTTTGTATTTAGAAGAACAAAGGAGTTATGCTCTTAATAATTTGAAGAAAAGGAAACAATCTATTAAAACATATTTTGAAAAAAAAACTAAATCAACTACTTTTGTAGCTAATGAAAAGGTGCTTTTATGGGATACCGATCATGCAGATAAAGGGAAACACTAAAAGTTTAAAAAATTATGGCTTGGACCATACATAATCGCCTCTATTGTCGAAAATAACTCTTATCTGCTCAAACAAAAAAATGACATGTTATTCTCGTATACTACCAATGGTTCACATTTGAAACATTATGTTGAACCAGAAAAGGATTAAAAGTTAAATTCTGAAGTGTTTCTTGTATATATTCTAGTTTCCTTTTATTTCTTGATTTGATTTGATTTTCAGGTTTTCTTTTTCATTTTTTCTTGAGCTTATTTCTCGAAATAGTTTTAGGAATCTGAATCAATCAAGTTACATTATTGTTCATTATTTTGCAAATATTTTGCTAATTTGACCCGAGTGCATGCAAAACGAAAACAACAAAGATAAATAAATTATCCTTTCTGATGTTCGCAATGTTATTTGTTGATTACTTCTCAAATTGACTAAGTTATATTGTTGCAACTCAATTGATACAATTCTTCCTTATTTTTTTCTTTCCTTTACTTCCCTTCTATGAGGGATTTTCTATAAGCATACTTTAAATTCTGATCCAAAATGTTGTTTGGAATACCATTACCAAGAAGAAAGTGCAACCAACAAACCGAAAAGACAAAACACTCTTGATAATAAAACCGTAAACTTATGAGTTCTAGTCTACTGAGATTAGACTACCTTGTGGAGTCACCATGTGTTGAATCATACTTCTTCCACCTATTTAAGAGTTCACAAAGAGTTGAAAAACTTATGATTACAAGTAGGTTGGGTCCCCTAGTTAATCTACTAAATATATATGGTTCTATTGTATTTTTATATGGCATACGCCTTCTCCGAACTTTTATTAGATTTGTTTTTATCTATCATAACATGATTACAATTTATATATGGTTCTATTGTATTTTTATATGGCATACGCCTTCTCCAAACTTTTGTTAGATTTTTTTTTTATCTATCATAACATGATTACAATTTTTTTCCTTAGGAATTTTGGTTTTATAGGTTCATTGAAAGACTCATTTATTGAATTGCTAATATCATTGGGAAATTTTTATTTTTATGGCACAAAATTGGTTTGGAATAAAATATATGATGATATGTTTTGTGCATACTTCACCTCTCGATGTCATTAAATATTACATGGAGATTCATTATAGCATATGTATTAATATGATAAAGGTTGTCTAAGGATGCACAAAGAATATATGTGGTGCATTTTACCTATTATATTGGCATGAAGACTCACAAAGGCATACCAAATAAAGTGGATAATGTAACGTATACAATTTATATGGCATGAAAGGTTGATGTATTTGGTCTAAAGGTTTTTGCCACAACTCATTTATCACCTTCATATTTTGAGGTTTTATTGGTTGGAAAATATTGTTATGGTTCAATGCATATTTGATGTGGTCCATAGTAATAGTATATATGATATAAACTTTGGATTTTCTTCATACCTTGATTCATTTTACTTTGGTACTTTATGAAAAAACAAGGTATCGATATAAAGGCTAAAAGGGTCGTGGTATATGGTGATTTCATATATATAAATATGCTTCACGCCTCCCAATGTACCAAGGGTTTGAAATTAGGTTGTCATGATGTAAGTGGACGTTTCAATGTGTTTTGGGTGTCACTTCACCATGACATATCATATTTAAAGGATATTGAAAGTAATTAATGTGGATTTATCTCTTAGTGGTTTTGACGTTTTGTAAAGTTTTATAACAAAGGTTCGATTAACCTCGAGCGCGTTGTGATATTAGTGTATTGGCTATCATGTATGCCAAACATTAATCTTGAAAATTGTTGGCATTAATGGTGTCGAACCCACACCTTGCCATCTTTGGAATTTGTTAGGGATTATTCATTTGTTTTGGATTGTGGAGATATTGTGTTTTCTTTAGAATATTGTTTCTTGTTTGTTGTTGCAATTATGAATCATGTACAACTGTTTGGACTTGGAATTGTATAATATTGGTCTCTGCTTGCTAAGATACGTATCTATGCAGATTTGAGAGAATTACTATAGTTAGTTTGTTGTAAACTTAATTAGTATGGTTTTGTAGTTGGTTGCTAGTGTGAAAATATTATTTCCCTTGTCTTTTGCTTGTATGCAAAGAAATTCATGGTGAAAAAGTTTGAAATGTTTTTGGAACAATTGTTTTTAACATTTTATTAGTGTTAAAGAGTTTTTGTGGTGAAAAGAATTATATTCTCTCAAATATCTTATACTGTCATTAGTTCATTATATCATTTTCCATACTCTTCTTTGCATTCTGGAAATATAATGGTTTGATTTAAAAATTTAAATGGAAAAAAAGAGTTATGGGTATAAACGCATAATGATGAGTGATTTTTATGATGAAATGTGACCTAGGTTCTATCTAGAAACAAGTTCAATGGTCTGTAAGTTAAATTGGATTGATACCTTGGTTTGATTTATACCTCATCTCGGCTCCTTGATCATTCTTATACCTGGTATTGCTTTGTTTGATGAAAGAAGGTTTTCCTAGGTTGGTGATGCTTATCCTATGAAATGTTTTGAATTTGACATACACTGTGGTATGGTTGTTGAGAAGTCTCGCCTATATTTCTTGATTATATTATGTTATGCTTGGGCTACATAATAAAGTATATCAGCTCATTAATTGTTCATCACTCCCACATTCAATCCTTTATGTAATAGTTCATATTTTGTTCTTTATATCAAATAGCCTTATGTTTGGAAAAGCACCATTTATCACAAAAGGTATTTGACGATACTTACCTTAGGTATTGATAAATAGTTTGGATATGCGAGTTCATCAGTTGTAAATATCAATTATTTTTTGCAGTGGATGATATCAGATTTATTGTGATATTTTAAAATATGGTATTGTTGAGGTTACTTCACATATAATAATGAGAAATACCAAATCCCAGTGCATATGTTCATATATACATATTGAGCTATTTAAAAAGCACCCAACAAGATTGAAGTTTTCATATTTACTAAGGAAATTAGAAGAATGCAATCTTTATGAATAAGGGGCATGGGTTTTCTTCCCTCTTTTACATAATTCATTTTTTTTTCATTACTTTCCTTTCATACTTGATCTTCCAAGTTGTAGTCACATCCATATTAGTTATGTTCAACAAATTCTACAAGTATGTTTCTCTTACCGTGTGTTGTATTATACTTAAAATATTTATTTATTGACTTATTGGAATGGAAAATATATGAGATTATTTAGCAGAGGAACCGAAGGGAGTAACAAGGGTAATAGAGGAGAAAGAGGCAAGCTGACTAACATGTTCTGGCAACAAGGGAGACACAAGCAAACAATTTTCTCTATCCATTTTGATGCAGATTCAGATGAGTTCAACTAGTTGGTGAAAAATGGTTATTTAAACATTGGTGGAAAGATTTCCTTATTTCAACCCCCATCTCCTCCTAGTGTACCTTTGCAGCCTCATCCTAGTATCATGGGCATTCCCAAGCCTCCTATTCAACTTGCAAATGATGGTTGGGATATTAATCTATTGAATCCTCCTTCCAATATTGCACAATGGCCTACCAATATTAGAGACCCTCCTTTACCTCATTACACAGTCCCTTTGTTACATCATCTACTTCTATATCCCATTCCTCTCCCAAAGAAAATGAATTTCCCTCTCAAAAACTTCCAAAATTCAAGGGGAAGAGGCCTATTGTTATGCTTAGTAATGATACATCCCAGTCTACCTTTGTGCACTAAAAAAAAAGGTCAACAAAAGCATATGTTGGTAGGATGGAAATTTTTTTTAGTGATATGCATCCATAAATAAATAAGGATGAAGGAAAATATGAGAAAAATCTCTTTCTTGAGGACATATATAATCTCAAACCAGATCAGTCTGAAGGAAGGAAAGAAAGAGAAATTTATTTTAAGAAGAAATATTGTCATCTTTGTTGACTAATGTCATGACAATGTCTATTTTTGGACATGTGAAAATTTATTTAGATAGAAAACAAACATATGATATTTATTTTGAGAATATAAAATATAACATATTTATGATAAATGGGAGTTACAATTGTTTTGTTGATTTGGAATTATTTGATAAAGACATTATTGATTTATATTGTGTTTCCATGTGTATATATGTTCATATCATTTTGGGAGGTACAAGGGAAATTTTTATAAAGAAAAGTTATGAAAATCTAGTGGGACCCCACCGACTATTGGTTAAAATATAAAAACATGTTTGAGACGCTTTATCCTAAAACAAGTTTACTCTCTCATAAATTGAAAGTTAATTAATTTTGTAAATAAAAGTAATTGAACTTCTCAACTAATTTGAAGAAGGTATAAAAGAAGAAGGGATTTTAAGTAAATGAAATGAGAAAATGGATAAGTAAGACTATTGAGAAGGTTTTCCTAAGTCTTGAGTGAGATTTTCATTCTTTCATTCGATTATAAGTTTTCCTGAGAATTGAACTATCTTGTTGACAAAAGCGTTGTTCTGAAAGGTGATAAATAAAAGACTAGGTGGCATTGATCGATGATATGGTCAAAGGTCATTTATTTTATTTGAAGTATGCTTTGATTAATTAGAAGTTATAATATTGTTCAATGCTAATTAATGCAAGTTTTGCAGATTTTAAATGTTGATGCACGTGTAACTTGAAGTGATCCAGATTGGTCTTGTATATTGTTCTTTTCTTTTGGCGTCACTTACCCATGTATGAGTCTTGATTACATATTGGGCTTCCAATAATTTCTTTGGTCCAAGCTCTCGCAGGGACTTGAAGAGACGTTTTTAGTTGTAACTTACATTTATTATTAATAAAATCTTTGTTGCTTTCTTTGTCACTTTCTAGACTATTGGGATACTACTTTTTAGATTTACCATTTTGTGACAAATTTTCAGCATCTTATGTATATATTCATTTTTTTAATTTATTTTGTGTCATATAATTATTTTAAACCTATAATACTTAGTTTAGAGAGTAAAAATAAAAATTATATATATATATATATATATATATATATATATATATATATATTAAAACAAACCTCAGATCCAATAATTACATTTCTTGAGGTCTGATCGAAATCTTGACGAGTTATAAACTAAGGTGATATTCTCTCCTATATTTCCTATCCTGACAAGATTCCAAAATTGTTAGTGTAAGGATAATTACCATTTCTTGCATCAACAAAACAGTGGATGATTGGTGAAAAAGTGAACCCTTTTCTCTCCTTCTGTGAAGGTTTTTGATATCTAGAATTAGAGTTAGGTTTAGGGTTTTAAAACCCTATTGGAACCTCCATAATTTTTCTAAAATCTAATGGATTCCTAGGTGTTACTAACTCTCCATATTCAAATAATGGTGAGTTAACATGGTCACCACTTGGATAGGTGGGGAATATTTGAACCACTATCTTGTTAAATTTTGTATACAAAATCAGTGTTAGTTACATGATATATTGTTGGAAAGATATCAATGAGAATAATTTTTTTTACATTGAATGAGACAAACCCGTGACAACCCTCATTGGGCACAAGGTCTAAAAATGTTGTTTAGGGCCTCAAAAATGCATTAAATGTTGATAACCCGAATTTGAAAAAATACACGCCATCTTTGAGATGTCCCAAATTCTAATACCTCTCATCCAAAGAATCAATAAATTCATATGGTACATGTGTAGATCCATTTTGGATCATCCCTCCCATTTTTGGGTTTCTTTTGTTCTCCAAAAACTTGTTTACAAGGAGATGAGGAAACAATTCCTTACCTTTGTACTTGGAGTACCATTTGGACTTGCTTGGTAGTTAACCCTTAAAAACCACTTGCCAAAGTTCCCTATGATCCCTTCAAGTCATTATGATATTGCTTTGCAAAAATTGTATCCTTTAGTGATTCTACACATGCATTTGGTGTCAAATCTTCAATGGAATGTAAGAATTGTCCCTCTTCATCCTCATCGAGCATGGTTGTCTTATAGAGTTTTAGGTTTTCTACATTTAAGACTAAGTATATACACATATACGTTTTACACACCTATTTTTCACACTACCAAGTGTCGCACTTAAGCATCATACTTTACTAAGTGTCACAATTTCATCACCATGTGGGAGTGTTTGTCATAATCCCTAGACATTTTGGAGGGGAAACCCATCATTTGGAGGTAGAAATACTTTCTTTCACCTTAAGTTATTGGCCCTTTTTGAGTATTATTGCTCCCATTCCCATATGAAGAGGAGGATGAACCCTTGTCATCACTTCTTTCCTATTTTTATGGAGCAATACTATCACCCTATGCTCAGTTCTAGGGGGGAAATGAAGTGGTTACAATAATCATACCTTATTTTGAGGGGTTGTTTCCGAGAACTTTCAGTTGGTTAGGTGGTGGTTCGAGCTACCCTATATCCAAGGCAATGTCAATCTTTTTCATTCAACCAATTCCACATTTGATCATATGTTCTCCTCAAATTATCCTATGGTTAGTGTTAGTCTCTAACCTTGTTTTTTATTGAGTAAGTATCACTAGTCCCTGTCCTCTCCTTTTTCACGATTTTCTATCAAAAAATCTGTTTTTACCTCTTGGCTTGAAAGATTATTTTTCAATTTTTATTGCACTCTTAAATGATTTTTGAGGTTTTTAAAGATTAGGATTTGATATGATAATCTTTCGTCACATCACTTGTTGTTTCATTATTTGAATTTTCAAATTTTACGAAGTTAGAAAAAGTGTTGTAGGAATAGCGTTATTCCCTCAGTGTCAAGAATAATCATGGTTTTTCATGCACCCCCCTACCTAGATCGTGTCCTAACTTTTCAAATCATGATTAGAAGATCTTCCTAATTATTTATGATCTACTTCGGGTTACTATTTTAATGATAACATAATTATACGAAGGATTGAGTTGTACTTTCCATACTTGCATCAAATCAACACATCTGATCATCATGGATGAAATCATCACCTTCCTATTTTAGTATGTTTGTTATTTTATGGAGGGATTGTAGATAAAGAAATAACTTCTGGCTTTAAACAGCTCTCGAGAATCAAGGATTCAACCATCAATCTTCTCAGAATTGTCTACAGAGTCATATCAGCGGTATGGCACCCAAAAGGAGTGGCCAGATAATCAGACTAGAGCCAGAAGGCATAGAGTTGCTTGAAGCATTCCCTCATATGGAGAAGAAATTCAAGGATGTTGGATGGTTCAATTTTTTCTCAACGTTCCTAGGGCATGACGAACATATTTCAATGGTTATTGCACAGAATTTTGACAGTTTCGAATCTGTGGTTGGAAAACTTTTGATGCATGTGATAGAACATTCTATTGCTAAAGCTTGCAGATTGCCAATGTATGGAGAAAGACGGTGGAAGAAGGAGAATGTGGTCATGGAATTTGTAAACCAGTTTCTAATTCCAGAGAAGTAAAACCCTAACTGGAGCAAGGTTATACCACATAGCTGGGTAAGGAAAGAATGGCACACTACCTTGCTAATTATAAACAGGTACATTATGTTCGATTACTGAGAGGGGGGTGAATCAACAATAGAGAAATTCAATCCTTTTTAACCACAATATGCAAGTGTTATATCAATGTAGAATTATCATCCAATAGTTGCAGAGTAAATAAACGATGAACAAATGAGAAATCATACACATACATAGTACACCAATGTTTTTATGTGGAAAACCAAAGTGGGAGAAAACCACAGATTTTTTTTTCTTATATGTCTTTAATAATTACATTCATTGGAAGCATCAGCTTCCTTTGTTTTCTAGCTACAACTGGAAGGAGGCTCCAACCCCCTAATTTCTCAAACTACAACTTGAGGGAAGCTCCAACTCCCCAATTCTCTGGCTACAACCAGAAGGACGCTACGACCCCCTATGTTCTCCGACTACAACTGGAAGGTGGCTACAACCACCTGTCCTTGCCCTGTCCAACCGCCCTGACGTAGAAGTAGAATGATGGAACCACTGTCACATTATCACTATGAGATATACTGTTGTAAACCTGTATCAATCAACCTGCACCAAACAACCTGTACCAATAACCTGAACCATGCATCAACCTGTACCTCAACTTGTAATCAACATGTACCATAAAAAAGTGCATCAACCATGCACCAACCTGTACCAAAAAACCTGTAATCAACCTGTACCATAAAAAAGTGCATCAACCATGCACCAAATTGTACCTCAACCTGTACCATGAACAAGTGCATCAACCATGCACCAAACCTATACAAATAACTTGTCACAAAAACCTGTCCAAACAACCTATCACAACAAACTGTCTCATCAATATTATCAACCAAATTAGATCTACTCACCAATATCAATCACCAATAAAAATCTCAAAGATGTGCATCAACCAAGCATAACACAACAACTCATAATCATCACCAAGATCAATAGGTGCTTCTAATAATATACCAATACAAGTATGCTACATCATCCATAAACCATGTGTCAACAATAATACTAACAAGTGCCTCCAACCATGTACCAAGTATGTACCAATCATGTATGAACTACTCATCAACTATGAATCATCAAGATGTACCAACATCATTAACTATACACCTCATGTATGTGCCAACTCATCAACTACTTGTCTCAACCATGTACCCAACATGTACCTCAACCAAAATCCCTCATCAATTTCATCATCCAAATATGATTTGTGACTATGTAATAGACTTGGTGTATAAGATCACATACCTGCAAAACTTCCTTAACTTTAACAACAAGAGACTATTATTTTCATCAAACTTTACTTTAGACTCACATGACTAATTTTGGATTAGTCAACAACCCCAACTTGAAATAATCATAAATATGTACCTGTAATGAATAAAGATCTAAAAATGGTACACAATGTTCTTCAGTGTATTTTATGCAATTCCTTCAGACCTCACTACTTGGAACCTCTCAGAAAAGGAGTTATAGCAAAAATGGCATACCTTGTTGAATTTTGGCTTATTCTAGAGCGTGAACTTGTAGAGCGTGCCCCACACATAATATTTGTTGTATGGATATGAAAATTGTACAGATAATACTATAGAATGTACTCTAACCAATACATTTGGTCTTACTAAATTTGGATCTGTCATGAAGAATTTATGACGTTTGTACCTGAAACACGTGTTTTAGACTAGTTTTAGGACTAGCCACAAACCCTATTTTCCACGACGTGTAACTCCAAAAATACAATGACCCACAAGATGAAATTTGTATCACAACTACTTGGATATTTTTCCTCAATGGCCTCCCAATTTCACAGTCTGAATCATTCTAGAAAAAACGTTATTGCGAAAATGGTGAGATGACCTGTAAATAACATACCTTAGAAAGCATCATCAAAATAATTTATCCTCGCTGGAATTTTGGCCTTATTTACTTCACCTTCCCTCTGAAATTCAGCTTAGATATCCTTTGGTTACCTCAATCACCTGTAGATATTCAATATGATCAAGTGTGATAAAATGAGAGAGCCTTGCCTCTTATTTATACTTTCATGTAGCTTCCTCAAGGGGTTACCTTTTAACCAACTTAACCCACTTTCCTTATTTTAGGGTTAACCCACTTCTAACCACTAGTCAACTTAGTAATTTCTCCATTAACTTTATTATTTAAATAATTTATTTTGTATTCACTTTCACTTATAGTACACTCATCACTTCATTTTATTATTTACCTTCTAAAATCTCTTAAACCACTTTGACTACTTTGACCTTTTGGGGCTTCTAGATGACTCATGAGGGTTCTCCAACTTCACATGGCCATAACTCTCTAACCGTGAGGATTTATGTGATGTTCCACATACCACCGGAAATGGAATAACATGTAATATCCATATAGAGTACTATTACCTGCAAATATATCAAAAATCACACCATTATCCATCAAACAAACTTGGGTCCATTAACCAAACCTTTCTCCAACTTCACATGGTCGTAACTCTCTAACTGTGAGGAGTTATATGAAGTTCCAAATACCACTGGAAATGGAATGGCATGTACTATCCATATGGAATAGTATTACCTTCAAATATATCAAAACTCATACCATTATCCATCAAACAAACTTGGGTTCATTACCCAAACCATTGTGCGACCAGAATTTCTTCAAGGGTTGACATCAATGACAACCAACCCAATTAATCAACAATATCCCCCTTTGGAATTGATGGAAACACTCTGATGCAATATTGAATTCATGTCACTCATGTTCCCCCTTTACCTTTACCTTTTCATTTACCTTTGCATCTGATAAATCTCTCCCCCTTTGTCATCAATGGAAAATGTATCTTTCCATCTGGGGTTGCTCCCCCTAACTGAACTCTTCCTGAAACTAATCTTCCAACATGAAATTTCCTCTTTATGGTGCTTCCTCATGTAAATCTAAGAAATATAAGATAAACATTCAAAATCATTCATTTTGGAGTAGAAATTAATCTGATTCTCTGGCGTATATACTCAAAGGCTTCACATGGAAGTGGTTTTGTAAAGATGTCTGCCACTTGTTATTTTGTGCCCACATATTCAACTTTGATGTTCTTCTTTGTAACCTATTCCTGTATAAAGTGATACTTGATTGGAATGTGCTTCATCTTGGAGTGCATCTTCAGGTTCTTTGAGATACTGATGGCACTTGTATTATCATAATAGATTGGAATGGGATCATCCTCAACCTGTATATATGTCAGATTTTGTTTCAACCATAGAACCTGTGTACAACATCATGCTGCTGCAATATACTCTACCTCAGCTATAGATAAGGATATTGATGATTGTTTCTTTATTATCCACGACACTAAACACTCACCCAAGTAGAAAGTTGCTCCACTGGTGCTTCAACGGTCATCAATGAAACCTGCCAAATCTGTGTAGGCAATAAGTTATAGATCCTTTCCATTTGGATACCATAATCCAAACTCTTTTGTTCCTTTGAGATATCTAAAAATCCTCTTTACGGATAATACATGTGATTCCTTTGGTGCTTCTTGAAATCATGCCACATGTCCAACTGCCTGCATTACATATGGTCTAGATGGTGTCACATATAGTAAGCTACCAATCATTGACCTATATTACCTATGGTCTATAGACTTTGAATCATCATCTTTTCTCAACTTGCAACTGGTTTGCATAGGAGTGGTAACTATTTTGCAATCTTCCATTACGAACCTCTTTAGCATTTCTCTGATATACTTATTTTGAGAAATAAAAATTCCTTGGTTTCTTTGACATATCTGAAGACCCAAAAAGAAGGATAGTTCTCCAAGTAATGACATTTCAAATTCATTCTTCATATCCTTTGCAAATTTCTAGCTTAACCTGTCATTAGTACTTCAAAAACAATATCATCAACACAAATTTCAATTAATAAAATACTATCTTGAGTTACCTTGGTGTAGAGGTTGTTGTTTGTGCTTCCTTTCCATAGTTTGTAGCGAGTTTTGTCATTGTTGTTTCTGAGCATTACTTTGTTTTGAATGTGAACTGTTGTATGCACTACATGTGTCCAAAAAAATATTTGTGAATTTGGAATCCATTAGAATTGTTTGATCCATTTCCTGCGTAATTATAATCCATTATGATAATGTTCCTTTGTGTATGAACCAATCTATGAATCCATGCTCTCGTCCACTGTCATATATCTATCCAAACCTGCTAAGTGCTCTTAATAATCCATCTCTGTCCATACTGCCTAAGACTCTACTTGCGCAATTGTCCATAATGTTGACCCATTTATCACTATAATATCATGAAGTCTTGATTAATCTATCAAACTGTACTTCTTCTAATTGATTGTTCTGAATATGTCTTCTCAAACTCTGCAAGATGATCGAAGGATGGTTCTTTGGTATGTCACAACTATCGCATAGACTTCCCCCTGTCTAATATTCATATTACTTGGGAGTCTCTAAGTTGGATGGCTCAGAGCAATTCATGCTCTGATGTGTATTCATCGTCATCTTCATTAGTAGATTCATCATCATATTCATTGGTAGATTCATTATCTCTCTGAGCTCTGACTTCTTTCTTTGTGTCTGTGGAGTCATATATCACTACAATGCCTAAAAGTAAAATCTCTTGAACCTGTTCCTTATTTACCTGTCCTTCCTTTCTTTCAGTTATTTTCCAAACCTTTATGTATTTGACATATTTCTTTTTCTCTATAGAATTTTCTTCATCTCGTTTTATTGCCAATCTTGCCATCTCTGGTACCTGGTATTTGTTCACTTGTTCTTCTTGTTTTCTTATCCATACTTTCTTATATATGATATCAGTGTTCTCTTTCATGGAAGTATCAATCATGCTTCTATAATCACTGTCTATGTGTCCATAGTTATGACATTTGTAACACTCAATGTTACGTGCAACCACATAGGAACTTCTTGCTTGAACTTCTGCAACCTTATGTCTAAATTTAGTACAATAAAAACAATGATCATAAAATAAATTTGCATACCTAGGAGTGAATGATCTTCTTTGTGGTGTAGTCCTTCTGAATTTGTGCCTTCACTGATCATGATCATGATTGAAGCTTCTTTGTGGCTTGAACACAAATGGTCTTATTGAAGATGTATCTTCAATAGTTTTCTTAGATTCTGGTTGACCATGATTTCTTCTTTTGAGTACTTCTGCATAACTCTTTCTATTTTCTTCATTCTTCTTTTCTAGCAACCTAGAGTGCTTCTCTTCATTCTTTGTAACTAATGTGGATGTTTCTATCTCTTCAACGTTCTTTTTGAGCTTGACGATTTTACTTCTCAATGTGACAACTTCTTTTTCAAGCTTCTCAACCTCTTCTTCTTTCTTTAATATCTGAGACTTCATGACTTCTTCTGTTCTCTTTGCTTCTTCAAGATGAATTTTTAATGTTATTATTTATTCTTCAAGTACTTTCTCTTCTTGACCAAACTCTGACTCAAGCTGGTTTAGATCGTTAGTTCTTTCCTTAAGATGATTTGTCAATATCTTCTCTCTCATTTATGCTTCTTCCTTCTGTGCTGTTATGTTGCCTTCCAAACACTGCTTTTGATATTCAATATTTTCTTCGATCTTTTTGGCTTATTCTAGCCGAGTTCTTAAGTTCTCGATGACTTGTTGGGATTCTTCAAAAATGTGAACACTTTTCTTTTGTTTCATCTATTCTTTCTTGAGTGACTTGTTTTCTTCTCTTAGTTCATCTAAAGCACTAATCAATTATGCCTCATAATTGTCTTCTTTTTCAATTTGTTTTTCTGTCTCATTTCCTTCATGGCATTCTATTTCAATGTGTCTGTGTTTTTCACAATGAAATAAAAACAACATACCTCTGTTGATTATGTACTCTTCATCTTATGAATCTATTTGACATGGTGAACATATTTCTTCTTGATCTGTACCTATATCTTCTTTGTCATTTTATGAATCTGTGATGGGTGAAGAATATATGTCATGTAGCTTATCCCAAAGTTCTTTGGCTGATGAAAATTTACCAACCTTTTCTCTTACCGGATTAGGTAATCCTTCCCAGATGAAATCCATTGCTATTTTTTTATTCTTCTTCCATTCCTTCTTGGCTGCAGTCTTTTCCCTTTTTGAACTATCATATCCTATTACGACTGAGAGCCAAATATAATGCCCCTGTGCCTGTAAAAATACTTTCTTCCTTATGATACACATCTCATACTTTAAACCATTTTGACCATTAAACAATGGTACTCCATTCTCAGAATAATCCATGATGTCCTTCTAGTCGTTAAACCATTTCTTGAAGGAACCTACTCTGATACCAATTATTGGATTACTGAGAGGGGGGGTGAATCATTAATAGAGAAATTCAATCCTTTTTAACCACAATATGCAAGTGTTATATCCATGTAGAATTATCATCCAATAGTTGCAGAGTAAATAAACAATGAACAAATGAGTAATCATACACATACACAGTACACCAGTGTTTTTACATGGAAACCCAAAGAGGGAGAAAACCATAGAATGATTTTTCTTATATGTATTTAATAATTACATTGATTAGAAGCACAAACTTTCTTTTTTTTCTAGCTGCAACTAGAAGGAGGCTCCAACCCCCTAATTTCTCAGGCTACAACCTAAGGGAAGCTCCAACTCCCCAATTCTCTGGCTACAACCAGAAGGAGGCTACAACCCCCTATGTTCTCTGGTTACAACCAGAAGGTGGCTACAACCACCTTTCCTTGCCCCATCCAACCGCCCTGATGTAGAAGTAGAATGATGGAACCACTATCACACTATCACTATGAGATATACTGTTGTAAACATGTACTAATCAACCTGCACCAAACAACCTATGAAATAACCCGAACCATGCATCAACATGTACCTCAACCTGTAATCAATCTGTACCATAAACAAGTGCATCAACCATGCACCAACCTGTACCAAACAACTTGTAATCAACCTGTACCATAAACAAGTGCATCAACCATGCACCAACCTGTACCATGAACAAGTGCATCAACCATGCACCAAACCTGTACAAATAACATGTCACAACAACCTGTCCAAACAACCTATCACAAAAACCCGTCTCATCAATCTTATCAACCAAATCAGATCTACTCACCAAGATCAATCACCAAGACAACTCTCAAATATGTGCATCAACCAAGGATAACAAAAAAAATCATAATCATCACCAAGATCAATATGTGCTTCTAATAATATACCAATACATGTATGCTACATCATCTATAAACCATGTGTCAACAATACTACTAAAAAGTGCCTCCAACCATGTACCAAGTATGTACCAATAATGTATCAACTACTCATCAACTATGACTCATCAATAAGTAGCAACGTCATCAACTATACACCTCATGTATGTGCCAAATCATCAACTACTTGTCTCAACCATGTACCCAACACATACCTCAACCAAAATCCCTCATCAATTTCATCATCCAAATCTCATTTGTAACTCTGTAATAGACCTGGTGTATAATATCACATACCTTCAAACCTTCCTTAACTTTAACAACAAGAGACTAGCATTTTCATCAAACTTTACTTAGTCTCACATGACTAATTTTGGATTTGTCAACAACCCTAACTTGAAATAATAATAGCTATGTACATGTAATGAATAAAGATCTAAAAAAGGTACACAATGTTCTTCACTACCTTTTATGCAATTCCTCCAGACTTCACTACTTGGAACGTCTCAGAAAAGGAGTTATAGAAAAAATGGCATGCCTTGTGGAATTATGGATTATTCTAGAGAGCAAACTTGTAGTGTGCCCCGCATAGAATATATGTTGTATGGATCTAAAAATTGTACAAAGAATACTACAGACTGTACTCTAACCAATACATTTGGTTTTAATGAATTTGGATCTATTATGAATAAGTTACGCCGTTTTTACCTGAAACACTTGTTTTAGACTAGTTTCAGGACTAGCCACAAACACTATTTTCCACGGCATGTAACTCCAAAAATACAACGACCCACAAGCTAAAATTTGTATCACAACTACTTGGATAGGTTTCCTCAATGACCTCCCAATTTCATGGTATGAATCATTCTAAAAAAAAAATTATTTCAAAAATGGTGAGATGACCTGTAAATAACATACCTTAGAAAGCATCATCAAAAGAATTTATCCTCCCTTGAAATTGAGCCTTCTTTACTTCACCTTCCCTCTGAAATTTGGCTTAGATATCCTTTGGTTACCTCAGTAACATGTATATAATCAATAT
>ML781830.1:153232-163307 GCA_009831015.1 Picea engelmannii
TAGCACGCTCGCTTGATTTGATACTTGGAGGAAAACAAGAATTCTCCCGAGCTGCGCTTGAGCACTGCGTGCAACTTGCAGACCCGCGTGCTTCTCGGACCAGGGACAAGATTTACCCCCCGAACCAGAAATATCGCTAACACCTTCTAAAATATCTTAAACCACTTTGACTACTTTGACCTTTTAGGGCTTCTAGATGACTCATGATGGTTCTCCAACTTCACATGGCCATAACTCTCTAACCGTGAGGAGTTATGTGACGTTCCACATACCACTAAAAATGGCATGACATGTTCTATCCATATAGAATATTCTTACATGCAAATATATCAAAACGCATACCATTATCCATCAAACAAACTTGGGTCCATTACCCAAACCTTTCTCCAACTTCACATGGCCATAACTCTTTAATCGTGAGGAGTTATGCGACGTTCCACATACCATAAAAAATGGAATGACATGTACTATCAATATGGAATAGTCTTACTAGAAAATATATCAAAACACATACCATTATCCACCAAACAAACTTGGGTACATTACCTAAACCATTGTGCTACCGAAATTTGCTATTGGACTTTCTTCAAGGGTTGACATCAATGAAAACCAACCCAATTAATCAACACATTACATGTGAAGGAATGTTTTCCTTGGTTTATCTTTATCATATCAGACTGTTGATTCATATAAATGGTGATTATCCTCTTAACTTACCCTATTTTTTGTTAAAACATTTATCCAAGATGTCTAAGAGGGTCCAATACCATCCCGCGACATCAAAAAGTAGTCTCTTTCATCAGGGTTTTATTAGAACATTAGTAGTCTCCTCCTTAAATGAAGTCCATATATCTTGGGAGTGGTTAATCTAGTCTTTAAAAACATACTTATAGTCAACTAAATCCGAAACTGTCAAGGGGAAGAAATCAGCCAAACAGAAGCATACTCCTCCAAACACCAAAGTTTTAATAAAAGAAGAGACACCTACAGCTAGGGTAACTCGGGCTAGCAAGAGAAAATTGCAAACTGAGCAAGCTATTGGAGATTTTCCTGTAGATGAAGACCATGAGAAAGCTACCACTATTTGAAGTAAGAATCCTAAAACAAATGAAGACACTGACATTTATCCTGATCTAGATATAAAGAGGGAAATTGATGAATATGAGGATTACACTACCAGCCCAGTTCAGACTCCAGTCAAACAGAGACAACAATCTGCAAGTAAGAAGAATGCAAAGGGTAAAAAACAGAGCAAAAAGAAAAAACCTGTACCTCAATTCCCTAGGAGGAATTCCACCAGAGTTTCCAATAAATTTAGATTGAATTCAAAAGAAATGTTCCACCCTTCCATCAAGAAGGAAAATATTATAACTATAAAAGATAATTCAAAGGATTCTAAGAAGGGGATTGAAAAATAGGCAATGACATCTTCTTTACACATAATTGAGAAATAATCTGAAGACTTGAGGAAGAAACAGGAAAAGGGAAAGCATATTTCTTAGTACTCCATAAGACCTGTGACCAGAGAAACCACAAAATCAGCTTCAATATTTGACTCTGTGTTTAAAGGTACATATGCATTTTATGATGACAGAAATGATACTTTTGCAGAACCAGACCAGATGCAAGACCTTCCAGAAACCAGATATTTTCATAGCACTGAGGATGAAGATCTTAGTTCTGGACTATCTTCAAAATATATGATTAAATTAAGAAAACCTCAAGCTGTTATAGATCTGAATTTACCTACCCCTGTAGAAGAATATCCAGAATTTAAAGTTAAAGCAAGGAAGGAAAAATACAGAGTAAAGGAGTTGCAGAGTATGATAAAGCAATTGAATAAAGAGAAAACTTTGGTTGAGCAATGGAATTCCAAACAAAAAGAAAAGATACATGAGTTTAAATGGAAAAGAAAAGAACAAAAGGCATTGCTTAAAGAGGTAAGAGAATCCAATTTCAGGTTGTATTGGCATAAATGTTGTGTTAACAAATAAGATTAAACAGAGAGACACCAAGGCTATTGTAGTCATCATACCATGATGGTTCATGAATAATTTTGCTTCAATTTTTTATTGTTTGATGCTATTGATCAGAAAGTAAAGATTAATAGTTTGATTCCTGATGTTTAGATCAAATGAAACTTTTGATATCTTAGATGGAACAACTCAACAAGATAGGGTTCCAATTTTTGTGGGATCTTCCAGTTTTTGTAAAGCTATTTCCTAATCTATATTTGGATTGGTTGTTGATCCCTCTACTATATAGGCATTGTAAGTGCTTGAGAGAGATAATTTTCCTAGGAAATAGGCATTGACAAGATCCTATTGCAAAACTGTAAACTAGAAAATAAGATCTACAAGAATACTCTGTGTACTTTAAATAGACACAAGAAAGATTGTATGAAGGTCTTTAAGTTGGGCATTGAGGGACCTTTTTGTAAAATCCACTGTAAGACAATTTATATTCCATATTGATACTAAATGAGAAAGGCATGTTGATGATCATAGTTTCTTTCATATATTATTCTATTTCTTTTCCTACTTGAAGTCATTTACTCTGTTGCAATGCATTTGATTTCTTGATTTTAAGGAACACAGTGGAAATTTTGTTGTTTTTGTTTATTATCAAGGTTGTCTTCAAGTACATGTTCTTTTTTCTCAATGATATTTTGAAATAACAAAACTATATGGAGTTGACAAATTAGATACTCTCATATATTTTTTTCTTTATTTTCATTATTGTCTGATCTATCAATGTGACTACCATTTACTAAATCTGTGGGATTTTTTCACGCTTTTATATTTATTTATATGTTTATTTGAATCCTTGAATCATATTTCAACCACTTTCTAAAATCCATTCATAAAACCCTTAAAATACCATTGCAATAACCTGATGATGCCATATCTTTCCCTCTCATAGTCAAGTGCAACTTTAGAGACTAACATATTTTGGTGTCATTGTCGGGGATGAAGGAACGAAGATATTTTACCTAGGAGAATGACAAGATCAGATCCAAATCTTGATGGTGGAAAATATTTTGGACATTTACATCAGATTGTGTATTTTTCACCTGGTGACCCCTTTGTGGAAATTCTGGCTCCTAAAAAAGAAAGAAAAGGACCTAAAATTCCTCCAACTACCTCATCCTGTACAAAGAAACACGTAACCAGAAAAAACCCAAATCCCAAGCCTGTTGCAGCAGTGCCAGACCCTGAAAAGCTATTGAGAAAACTTAAAATCACTCATGGGCAGTCTTCTCTTTCAAAATGAAAATTGTCTTCTACTAGTACTCAAGGACAATCTTCTAAAACTGTCAAACTCACACCAATTGAAGAGGTTATTCATGAGAGTGAAACAAAGCCTATTGTTGAGCATGCTACTGTTTCTTTCCCTGCAACTATCTCAGAATTGAATTTAAATCAATGGAAATTGTTTGTTGAGCTCATTCAAGAAGAACAAACAAATACTTTATTTGTAGCTGAACATTTGAAATATTTTTCCAAAGATATTAAAAGTGAACCAGATACATTCTCATCATCACCTTAGTCCTTTTCTTTTGAAGAGAATAAACCACATTATTATTCATTTGAAAATCCTCTTTTTCTAGAACCTTAAACCTACTTTGGTGTAGAAAAAGAAACCTTTGTTTTTTGAAGATTAGAGACTTGTATCAGTTCAGTTAAGTTGCTCCACTCAAGGAACTGTCTCTATTCCTACATCACCAGTTTTTCTCACTCCTATAGTCCAAACACCAAATGTGGTAAATATGGTTGTAAATAGAATGGATGCAATTGTTCCATCTAGATATGCACCACTAAACTTGCCACAAGTCCTATATGATTTCCCACCTAATGATTATATGAAGTATTTACCAAGATTCAATGGAGAGGGAGAAGTCACCGGTGAAGAACACTTAAACTCTTTCTACAGTTTTGCAGATAATTTTAATGTGGAGCATGCAGATGTTTGGATGAGATTTTTTGTGCAAAGTTTAGATGGTGAACCAAGGAAACGGTTTAGAATCCTACCTCCCAATTCAATTTCTGATATTGATGCAATGGATGATATATTTTTAAGACACTGGGGGGATAAGAAAGACTACTTATATTACATCACTGAATTTGGTGCTTTGAAAGGAAAACAAGGAGAATCTATATCTGATTTTACTAAAAGATTTAATAAAATGTATAGTAAAATGCTAGATGAAATCAAGCCCACAGAAACATTAGCCAAAATTACTTTTTCTAATGACTTTGATGCTGAGTTTTCTTTATTGTTGAGAGAAAGGAGGTCTTATACTCTAATTCTGATGCAGGAAGAATCCATTGAGGTATAATCCAACATACTAGTAGCAAATAAGTTGAAGTCCAAGGGTGATAGAGATAGGGAAAAATAGAAAGAAGAACTCCCTTCTTCTTCTCATACATCATATGTTTCTAAGATGGATGAAATGCCCAAAATGTTGAAAACCTTGACATATGAAATGGCCAGGCTGAATATGGAAAAAAAAATGTAGCAGACCTACACAGGAAGGTGGATACATAAATCCTAACCAGTTTAGGAGGCTTAACAATGTACCTCAAATCTTACCCAGAGAAAGGAGAAATCAAGAAGATTAGAAAGTTTTTCCTCCTTTTCAAAATAATGCAGTGGAAGAAGTTGAAGTGGATGACACTGAGGATGATCCTACAGTGCATTTAAATGATACAGAATTGTCTCCTACTCATTTGACATGACAAGATTCTGAAGATGCTCTTATACTAAATCAGTTTGAAGAAGGGGATGTTGATGAAATTATCTAGAAAGAACCTAAAAGGAAAAGATATGATCTTAGGTCCAGATCAAACACACCCAAAGTGGATATACCTGTTTCAACCAAGAAAGTTAATGTTCTAGTTAAATCAGGAGTCAGTAAAGAAAGTTCAGCGGTTAAAACTGATCAACAACCAAAGCAATCTGTCAAGGTTAGTGCTACAGAGGTAAAGGAAACTCAGAAGCATGTTTCTTCTTTCAGTTTGGAAAATGAATTTAATAAGATTAAAATCCCCATACCTCTGATAGAATTTATGAAAATAGATCCTTTTAGAAAATCTGATCTCAAAGCATTGCAACCCCCTACTCATGTCACTTTTTCATATACTATAAATATTGAAGATGAAAACCCTTCTATAACCATTGGACCTCATATTGAAGACAGGTATGATGCTTCTCCTCCTTTCTACATATCTCTGAACATTCATGACAAAATATTGCATAATTGTTTAATGGATTCAGGAGCTTCACATAATGTCATGCCAAAAGTGGTAATGGATGAAGTAGGTTTAGACATCACTAAGCCTTATCTAAACCTATATTCATTTGACTCTAGGAAAGTTAAATGTTTGGGAGTCATTAAAGACATGGTTTTAACTTTATCTCAGTTACCTATGAAAAGTGTGGTGTTGGATGTAATTGTGGTTGATATACCTCCTAAATTTGGGGTGCTTCTGTCAAGATCAAGGCCAAAAAGGTAGGAGGCACACTACAAATGAATCTCAGTTATGATACCATACTTGTTTTTGGTGGAGAACATCAGAGACTATAGATGGAAGTAAGGTTGGATTACTTGGTAAGTGATCATTAAAATCCTAGTAATCATCCCATATATGTTGTAGAAGATGAACTTGGCTCTTCTATTTTTCACATTGGTGATCAGATAGCTTAAACAACAATCAGGAAAATAATACCTACAGTTGAAGATAATGCAGGAAATCTAGTCTTGAAAATGTTCTTTGATGGGGCTTGTTCAAAAGAAGGCTTCGGGGATGGGATTTTTTTTATTTATCCTACCAAAGAAGTTATTCCTCTGTCATACAAACTAGAATTTGATACAACCAACAACATCAATGAATATGAAGCTCTGCTGTTAGGATTGAACGCTGCTAAAAATATGGGCATAGATAAAATTTCTGTTTTTTGGAGATTCGGAGCTTATCATCCATTAGATCAAAAAAATTTATCAGACCAAACAACAAAGGTTAAAGAAGTATAGAAATGAGGTGTGGGATTATGTTGATAATTTATTTTTGGCCTTCAATATCACTTTTGTACATAGGAATTTGAATCAACAGGCAGATTCTTTAGCACTTGCAGTCAGTAATTTCAAAACTCCAATTTTTCCCAAGTTAAAATTTGAGATTGAGGTAAGACATAGACCCTCAATACTAGATAACATAAAAAATTGGAAAGTTTTTAAAGATGACCAGGAAATTCAAATATTCTTGGAGACCATTGATGATTTTTCTAATATTTCAATAGATGAGGATAATTAAAATGATGATGTGGAATTCCATGCTACAAATGTCTTGCAAGACAATGTTGTTGGTCAAAAAATTATTGAGTTGAAAAAAAAAATCTGCCAAATGGTTTGGTTCCACTTGAGATATTATTTGATCACAATGATGTTTCAAGAGAAGATGTAATTCAAAAAGAGGAGACTGATGTAACAGACTGTGATATTAGTCCAGATTCAAATCCTAGGTTTGTGAAATTATCCAGAAAATTGTCAGAGAAACAATAAAGCAAGTATGTAAATTTGATGAGGTAGTTTTCAGATGTATTTTCCTGGTCTTATGAATACCTAAAGGTTTTTGATAAAAAAAAATTATGCAACACAAGATTCCTTTAAATCTTGGATCCAAACCTTTTAAGCAGAAATCTAGACAGTTCAATTCATTGTTGCTACCTATAATAGAAAAAGAACTGAAAAGGTTGTTGGATGCTAAAATTATAATACCACTGAGATACTCAGAGTGGGTAGTTAATTTAGTACTGTCAGGAAAAAGAATGGAGAGATAAGACTATGTGTAGACTTCAGAAATCTGAACAGATGTTCTTTAAAGGACAATTATCCATTACCTAAAATGGATCATATTTTACAGAGAGTAGTAGGGGAAAAGAGGATCTCTATGCTTGATGGATATTCAAGGTATAATCAGATATCAGTAATGGAGGAAGATAAAAAGAAAACAACTTTTACCACTCCTTGGGGCACTTTCATGTATGAAAATATGCCTTTTGGATTAATGAATGCAGGAGCAACATTTTGGAGAGTTATGGATATTTCTTTGTTGGTGAGAAAGAAAGATTTATGGTTATTTACTTGATGATATTACTGTGTTTTCAACCTCTAATGAAGAACACTTGCAACATTTGAAGCACACTTTTAAAAATGCAAGAGGTATGGTATATCATTAAATCCTAAAAAATCTCATTTTTCCATGGAAGAAGGAAAACTTTTAGAACATATTGTTTCACCAGAAGGAATCAAGATAGATCCTGAAAGAGTAAAGGCCATTCAACAGATAGACATTCCAAGAAACAAGAAGTCTATCCAATCCTTCATAGGAAAAATTAATTTTTTAAGAATATTTATACCAAATTTTGCAGAAATCATCAAGTACATTACTGATATGTTAGATAAGGATGCATAAATAAAATGCATACTAGAAGCCAAAGAATCGTTTGAAAATATTAAGCAAGCTCTCATCCAGGCACCTGTTCTCATCATCCCTAATTACTCTAAGGAGTTTTTGATTTTTTCATTTTCTTCTGAAGACACTATAGATGTTGTTCTCTTACAAAGAAATGATCATGGGTATGAGCAACCTATCTCTTTCTTCAGCAAGACTCTCAGAGATTCTGAACTAAAATATGATATTATGGAGAAACAAGCATATGCTCTGGTAAAAGTTTAAAATATTTTAGTGTATATGTTCTACAATATGAGATAACTACATATGTTCCAAGTAGTGCAATTAAAGAAATTTTAGTCCAACATGATTGTGAAGGAAAGAGGGGAAAGTGGATAACTAAAATTCTAGAATACAATCTGACTATAAAGCCTACTCAGTTAATGAAAGGACAGGGCCTTGCCAAATTGATGACAGAGTCAAACTACAAAGCAATTGGATTGTATCATTTTTCCAGTAAATCATAGGATTCATCATTTCAGATTGAGGAAACTGGCTCATAGGTAAATAACAAATATTTTTCCTCACAATGGTACAAATACATTGTCTTTTTTCTATTAAATCTTTAGTTTCCTCCTGACTTAGATAAATCCAAGTTTAGATCACTTAAATTGAAATCAGTGAAATATTGCATTATTGATCAAAGCTTGTTTTGGAAAGATCCTAATGGAATTATGTTAAGGTGTGTTGATGAAGAGGAAGAAAAACAGATTTTTTGTGATTTACACCAGGGTGTTTGTGGGGGACATCACCATGGGAAAGCTATTGCTTTCAAAATTCTAAGAGTGGGCTACTATTTTCCTGTACTATTTTCAGACATATTTTCTCAGGTGAGGGCATCTGAACCATGTCAAAAGTTTGCAGGAAAACAAAAACTTATGTCTCTGCCTTTAAAACCCATTATTTCTCATGGACCATTTCAATAGTTGGGCCTAGACTTCATTGGGGAAATCAATCCTTCATCTTCTGGACAACATAAATGGATACTTATAGCCACAAATTACTTTACCAAGTTTATTTATGAAATCCCAACCCAGAATGCAATAGACAAGGTAATCATGGAATTTCTTGAAGGGCATATTTTTTCTAGATTTATTTGTCCTATGAAGCTAGTCACTAACAATGCTCAAGATTTCAAATCAAACTCAATGATTTATTTTTGTGATAAGCATAAAATCAAATTGATCCACTCCACTCCTTACTATCCCCAAGGAAATGGGTTAGCAGAATCATCCAATAAAATCCTCATAAGGATTATCAAAAAACTACTGACATAAAACAAAATTTCATGGGATTCCAAATTAAAATTTTCCTTAAGGGTTGATTGGATCAGTAATAAGAAATATATTGGAACTTCCCCTTTCCAAATGGTGTATGGGACAAAGGATGTTTTCCCAACTCAATTGGATTTACGTGTTCTTTAATTTCTGGAAGAGGAGTTAGAAGAACCCAATGGCATTCAAAGGAGGATTTTCTAGGTGATAGAGGTTCAACAAGCTAGAGAAAAGCTAGATCAAAAAGTTGTTATTCATCAGAGAAAGTCAAAGCAACGTTTGACAAGAAGACAAAAAATGATATTTTCAAAGAAGGATATCTTGTATTAAGATGGGATGCTAGAAGAGAGGATAAAGCTAAACATGGTAATTTTAAAAACTTATGCTATGGTCCTTTCAAAGTAGCCAAGGTCATGAACAACAACACCTTTCTCTTACATAATTTGGATGATAGTGAGATTTTAAGGGGGCCAGTAAATGGGAGATTCTTGAAGCATTATTTCTTTTAAGATCAGTCAGAAAGTTCAGTTTGTACAATAGGTTTTACTTTTTGAAATCAAATAAAGACTCCATATACCCAATGGAATTTTTTCTTTATAGTCTGGGTTTTAAATAAAGGATGACATTACAAGGAAATAAAGAGAATCAGAAGGATATGAAGGAATTGGTCAGCAGTTCTTAAAGCTTCATTATGAAACTTTACCCGCAGAAGGATCTAGTGTTAGTCTCTAACCGTGTTTTTGATTGAGTAAGTATCCCTAGTCCCTGTCCTCTCCTTTTTCATATTTTTCTATCAAAAAATTTGTTTTTACCTCTTCGCATGGAAGATTTTTTTTCAATTTTTATTGCACTTTTAAATGATTTTTGAGGTTTTTAAAGATTATGATTTGATATGATAATATTTTGTCACATCACTTGTCGTTTCATTATTTGAATTTTCAAATTTTACCAAGTCAGAAAAAGTGCTACAGGAATAGCGATATTCTCGTAGCATTGGGATTAATCAAGGTTTTGCATGCGCCACCTTGCCCAGATCGTGTCCTAACTTTTCAAATCATGATTAGAAGATGTGCCTACTTCTTTATGATCTATTTCGGGTTGTTGTTTTTATGATAACAAAATTATACAAAGGATTGAGTTGTACTTGTTGGACAACTGAGAGGGGGGGGGGGTGAATCAGTTGTTACCGTGCTTAAACAATTATGCTTCTTTTAAACTCTTTGCTGAGACACTAAATGATATTCACAATAATGCAGGGAAATAAACAATGGCAAATTCAGCATCAGT
>ML781830.1:178508-301684 GCA_009831015.1 Picea engelmannii
ATTAAAAAGAAATTAATTTTGGAGAACCATAGGGATGAGTGACACTTGGACGGCGAAGAACGTTTAGAGGGTTGTCATTAAAAATTAATTAATTAATGATTTATGAATTAGGTCAGTCTCAAAATTCTATAAAAGGAGGGGAAGGAAGGAAGAAGGGGAGGAACGGTTAGCGTAACGTTACGCTGCCGAATTGTGGCTTGACGGGTTGCTTGTGAGGAGTTGGGTTTATCTCAGCTGTGTTGGAGTGGTAGCTCAGCCGTGGAGGCGAGCTGAGACGCTAGTCTATCTCTGGTTCTTGTGTGGTCCCTTTGCGGCTCGGGGGGCTAAGGGGGAAGCAGAGTACCCCTAGCGTTTGGCTGGGAGGTACCGGTGAGCCTTATACGGTAGGTGGGTAGGACGCGGCACGAAGCGCGGGGCGCGGCACGGAGCGCGGGACGTCGTCCGAGGGAAGCGAAAGGCAACGGTATGATTTTAACTGGTGAAGTATAATGCATTTTTACTTTCGGCAATTTAATATTATTGATGAGGATATTGTGAGTGCTCGTTATCATGGTTTTTGTAAAACGATTTTTCTTGGGCTTTGTGGAATCGATATCTGGGTTCAGTGTTATATTATATGCCTACCATCATATTTTTTCGGTGGCAAAATGCATGTTTCCTTTGATGGGATTCAATTGTATATACCCACAATTCATCCTGATTGGATGCAGTTGTGTATACCCACAATCTCTTTTAATCGGATTCAGTTGTGCATGCCTACAAATTCCTTGATTGGATTCAGTCGAATACACCGGCATATTCTTTGATTGGATTCTCTTGTACATCCCACAATTTATTTTGATCTGGTTCAGTTAGTCCAGTCGTATATATCTACAATCTTTTTAATTTGTTGTTGCCCATGTATATGCATGTCTGTATAGAGTTGTATGCAGAATGATTCTGATTTTTGTTTCGGTGTTGGTCCACATTGTGAGATGTATGATTGTTTTCTTCTATGCATCAATGAAGTAAGATGCATTCGTTCTTGAAAAAAAAAAAAATGAATTGTCACGGACACTTATAAATCAGTTTCTTATTGACATGCATGGCAAGATGCGATCAAATACCCACTCCATAGTCTAGGAGCATTGCTCTTTAGGATGGACTTCTGCGTTTAACTTTGGAGGGTGTTCGCCATTGTCATTGGGTGTTGTTCTCTGGGAGTGTTAAATGGGCTGTGTTGATGGTTTATCGGCCTGCGTGAAACGCTTTTGGTCTACGTTTTTTTTCTGTTGCATGTCGATTCCGGTCTGCTTATGGTCCGCGATTAATGCTCCCTGTGTATGGTGATTCGTTCCCTTGTTTATACCTGTGGTTCATTTCCTTTTTCGTGCCTGGGTAGTGCGCCTGTGTCTTCCCTGACCGGCGGGTGCATGCGTGCAAGGTGGCACAGATCTACAGACCTATGAACCACAGTCAGTCGGAGTCTAAGTTTCTGCTGTCTCCACGCACTTACAGTCCGTCCAAAACCTTGCTTTAATGCTGCCTTGATAGTCGATTTTAAACCTGCGTTTTTCATGAGCGTGACAACGCATCACCAGAAACGTTGCATGCCGATTGGTAACATTTTTATATAGTTTTTAACTCGATTTTAAACCTGCATTTTTCATGAGCGTGACAGCGCATCACCATAAACGTTTGCATGTCGAATGGTAGCATTTTATATAGTTTTTAACAGGTATGAATAACAAATTCATTCAAGACCTGTTAACCTGGTTCGTATGTTAGAGGTAACTGATATAGCTGGCCACTTGTCACTTAAGCTTTAGCCATGTCTTACTTGCTGGAGTCGTATTAATTATCCAATCACTTATGAACTGTAAGTAAACGTAATTCTGCGAGTTTATTTTAATAACAGATATTGTAGTTGACAGGAATGGTTGGGCGCAGCCTAGGATGCCTTCTTGTCATAAAATCGAGTTAACTCTGTCATTGTCAAGTTGGGGATAATTTGTCATTTTATCATTGTCATTATTTGGGTTAATGGTAGTAAATATTATGTAGTTTTATGTCAGGGCTACGGTAATGATTTAAAATTATGGATTGTTGTTAAAGAAAATTAAAAATATAATCAGAGTTAGTTAAAAGAAAATAATATTTTGTATGGTTTCATTAACTTGTACAATGATGAAATCAAAATCTCAATTAAGCCCTCAAGATGTGCTAACACATGGATAGATCGAGTGACAATCCTTATTAGAACCTAACAAGTAAAGTTGTTGGCATACTGCACTAGGATAGATTGTGCTCCCTCGAGGCATATCTCCATAGCCCTAGTTGACTACTATAGAATTATTAATTCATGTCATCAAAAATTTACAACCTCCTAAGTCATGACGTAGTACTATCCAGGAATAGAACATTTTACCACTATCTTTAAAAATTAGAAGGATATTAGATTGGTAGCTATAAAATTCTAGTTCATTATATGTACCACATAAGGACAATGACATATATGATCAAAATAAAAATCTCAAATCATTTTCTCATTCATCAACTATGTGCATGAATAATTTGTATGATTTTTATATTATATGCATAGTTAGGCTATTGAACTATCATTCCATGCAATTTGTTTGCAAGGTTTTTATTTGGAATTTGTTGATAGTTTCGTTACCCCAAATACTTCTCTAAAAAGTTAGATGCCAAAAATTATTTCATAGGGTCTTTGAAATGCCCATAGTTTCTTGTGCTCCTTTGGAGGTATGATTAACCCTTTGAAAACATCTAGATAAAAACCTGAATACATTTTCCCTACAACCTTCTCACATGAAAATGTGTTTCTTTAACAAATTACTCCACTCTTGAAACACTCCATTTGCCTTAGAGATGGAGTAATTTTATTCTCTAAGGAGATTGAAAATTGATTATGGAAAGACGATTGTGTTCCACATCCTAAAATATTTGTTTTTGTCTATTAGAAATTTGGACATTCAGTTATCTTTGTGGTTAACATAGAAGAGTATTTACTTTTTATTGAGCCACATCAAAGGCCAAAACTTCTTGAAGAAGTTTGTGAAATTTGTTTTCAAATATCATCTGGAGATGCACCCAAAGGATTGGGGAGAACTATTGCACTTTCACAAGTCAAGAAGCATTTGATAAGATATTTCCAATGATGGTAAGATGTTTCTCATTGATGACAATGGATTTCTTTTTCTTCCACTTTTCTCATTGAAAGTTTATCTTCCCTTTTCTTCCACTTTTTCTCATCCAAGGTTTATCTCTTGGGTTATATAAATAGTAAGAGAAACAATTCCTTATTTGAGCCTACTTGAGCTTGTTGATGCACATTATGTAATGCACCATTATATGCGTGATTAAACTAGTGTGTTGAAAAAAGTATGGATAATGATTGTTCATATTTCAAAGCATAATACATACATACGCAGCGACGAATGGGTTGTTGTTGCCTCCTTGTACACATACACACACACCTTTAAAAAAAAAAAAAAGAAAAAAAAAAGAAAAAATATTCTGCACCTGCATACTAGAATGGTTGTCGTAACGAGGCGGTTCGTTACAAAGAAGGACGCATTTTTTTGTCTCTTGAAAGATCTCTCTTGCACCGAGAGTTTCGACATTAAGATCAAGTGTTGGATTAGTGAGGAAAATTGAATGAAAGGAGGTAGGTCATCTATCCCATTATCTCATCTTATCTTCTCATTATGTTTGTGGGCATATAGAATATATTCAAGGGGAAACTAGGGAACCATTTGTTACCTTATATCTTGGATCAAAGGAGTGTTGATCTAAGGGGGGTTTTACCTGTCCATGGGGGAAACATTTCCACAAAAAAAAATAGAGACTCCATTGGGGATCACTCATTTTAATCTTTCCTTAGTGTTTTCTAGCCCTTTGTATTTTTTTTTGTTTCTTGATCTTTTTGGATTGTATGTATCTTATTTGAATTCTCCCCTTCACTCATCATCATTGGGAATCTCACTGAGTCAAGAACCTAACCCTTTCTCAGATATGGGTGAGGTTTGTGCCTTTTCACCACTGTCCAAATTTCATCCACCCCCCTTAATGGAATACAAAGTGATAACATCTTGATTATCCCCCTCTCAGTGTATGGGGGAGTGATGAAACCTTGATAGTTTACTTGTCTGTAGTGTTACAAGGGAAATAACATCCTGATTACCCCCCTCTCTCAGTGTTTGGGAGAGCGATGAAACCTTGATTATCGTCTCGTTTGCAGTGTTGTAGAGGTGATAACATCCTCATTATCCCCCTCTCTCAGTGTCTTGGGGAGCGATGAAACCTTGATCATCGCCTCATATGCAGTGTTACAAGGGAAATAATCATCTCTATGAGAGGATATTTAGCTTAGCTTATCTATTTTCTATCATATTTTTGTATCATAACCTTACATTAGAGTCCTTCATGCATGATTGTGGCTTTGATTGGTTAAATTTGACTGATTATCATATTGTTTTTGCTTCTTTCGAGTTTCCATGTCCTATCAAATTATGAAGTGTTCATGACTATAATAGGTTAATTCGATCCTTTGGCCAAGTCTATGTCATCAATAGTTTGATCCTTATTAGTTGTAGGCATTAAAATTTATGTCGCCTTGATTCTAAGGCCTTGTAGATATTTTACTTGTTTTCTTTTGGAGTCCCTTTCATTGATTTGGGGATTTCATATGTTGTATTAGGCCTTGTCATTGATTTTCTCTCTCTTACCCTCTTGGTAAAATTCAGATCCCTTGAGTTCACTTCTGAACTCTTTGGCCTTGCTGCAATTTTGCATTGATATTTGATTTTTTCTACTTGAATTTTGAGGTTTTCCTTTACTTTACATTTTTGGTTTCTTGTTTGAACGTGTGTTGGAGGTGTTCTTGCATTTGAATTATTTGAGTTATTGTCATTTTTTTGAGTGCATGTTTTGTTTGCATCTTTTTTCTTCATGATCCTTTGCATCATCATTGAATTCTTTCATTTTGTTTGAAAGTAAGGGAAAAAAAAGAGTTGCATTTGAAGTTATTTCATTGCATTTGAGAAAAAAAAAAAAACTTTCATTTTAGAGTGAAGTAAATTTCATTGGGAATATGCATTTGGGAAAGCAAAAAATCCCCTCTCCTTTCCTTAGATAACATTCATTGAAAATGAAATATTTGAATTTCATTTTTGTGCACAACTTAGAGTCGAGTCATAACACCATTTATTCCACTTTCTCTTACCCTATTGAGTAACAAACAACCATTAAAAGGAACAAGGAACACAATTTAAAATCAATTAGACATGTTTTTTCTCTTTGATAACAAACCAACAAGTCTAGGATTTTAGGGCCTTGATAATAGAGTGGAGAGTTAACTCTTCAAGGACATATGAATGACACTATAGAATACTAGAGAGTGTAAAATCCAATAGTATCAATTAACGTTAGTCGAGAAAGCTCCCCTTCACATAGGAGTCAAACATGAGGTCAAACGAAGTGATCGGTTGATATTTTCCCTCTTTTGTTTTCATAGTGGGACTATCGCAAGATTGGGTATTTGAATAGTGGTAGATCCTCGGGGTGACACCACTTCTTCTTAGTTTTGGGTCATGGATTTATGTCCAACATTCCCATGCCCATATTCTAGCATTGAATTTCGACTATACCCCCCCCAACCATTCATTGTGAATTGGTAAACATAGTAACCTCTCCTAGGATTCCACACAGGTGACTACAAATGGGATTCCTTCTGCAAGGAAGGTTCCTTGTGGTACCTGTGACAAACATTCAATCTCTGCTTCAGTGAACTGGGAGGGTATTTTCTTGCTAGATATTACTTGCACCTTGGGGGTTGTTGTGTGAATTTTATGGTAATTGTTGCTCATTTCTTCGTTAACGACCTCATCTCTTGTGTCCAGAAGATCCTTCCTTTCTACCTATCATAAGGGAGTTTTTTTCTTTCTCTTATCTTCTAGGGACTTTGGTAGTGTGTCATATTTGATGTTAAGCAGATTCTAGTTTCAATCCACATTCATGGAAATAGTTCCTGAGGCTGCCAAGCAAGGGACCCCTTCTCATTGGGAGCCTTATGTTTTTCCTCTTTTTTGAAACATTGGTCCTCCCTAAATAACTACATTGACTCTTCCTGGTTTCACAATGGGGTTACCAATATGGTTTTTTTCCACTCCTATGGTCCCAAATTCCCCTGTTGCTTCCAAAGAAATATCTCCACCTCAAGAACATCAACCACATATTGACCATTTTCCTTCTTCACTTGTCAAATCTTCTTCCCTTTCTTCTTCGTCACCTAGTGAAAGCCATGATTCTAGTAACCTGGAGGATAAGACGAAGAATACAAGGAAGAGAAAGAAGAAGAAAAATAATAAATGGGGGAATCAACCAGCCACTGTCGTGAGTGTTGACAATGTTGAAAATCCTACCAACATAGGTTGCAAGCCCAAATTCCCTTACAAGATTTGTAAGGGTGACCACCTTCTTAACCATTTCCCTGGTATTTCTAAGGTATTAGAAGTATGGTCCATGGGTTCCCAAAAAACCATGCCACCAGCCGTTGCAAGTCATGTTGGTGATATCCCATCAACCATTGATCATAAGGTTGGTGGAAAAAAGGGTAAATTCAGAATTCCTTTTTGGTTATGTAGGTAAAAAACCTCACTTACCTTTTTCCCTCGTATGGATGAGGCTTCACAATTGCTGGAAGACATTCTTGTTTCTCATCAACAACCTCCAACTGCTTCCCATGAGTCCTCTCCCAACCAATCGTTGGTTGATGAAGTGGTCGGTTCGATTCAATCCTCGATCCATCCCACTCTTCCCTTGGAGAGTGAAGTGGATACCACTATTGTTTTTCTTGTCACTTCAGATTCCTTTAGACAAGGGGGAATTTCACCCATTTTAACGGAACCTCCTCCAAGTACTGAGGTCATTTACATTGATTGTAATAGGTTGGAGGAGCCTCACCTTTCTTCCTGCATGCCTTTCCAAATCACTGTGAAGGTTTGAAATATGATCATACATCGCATTGTTGTTGATGAAGGTGCTTTTGTTATAATTATATCCTCAACGGCTTGGAAATCTATGGTTTCCCCTCCTCTTGTGCTAGTTACCCATCAATTGTTGGCTTTTAATAGAAGATCAAGTGAGTATTTAGGGATCCTTCCTCAATTCCCCATCACCTTAGGAAGGAAAATTGTCTGTATCGATGTTATGGTAGTCCAAGATCCCTTGGACTTTAATTTACTCCTTAGGTAGGACTATGTCCATGCTATGAAATATTTCATGTCCACACTCTTTCGAGTGATGAATTTTCCTCATAATGGAAACATTGTGACCACCGACCAAATTTTGTTTGTTAGTCCCGATCTAACTATCGACCATCTGACTTCCCTGAATGTTCCTTATATGAAAGTGATATCCCTCCCATTACATGTTAATTATGTGGTATCATGTTCCATGCCTTCAACTGTTAATGAGAAGAAGCCTCTCACTATATGCTCGACTTCTTTAACCTCAGATTCAGTAGTTGACATGGTGAACCCTTGAATGGGGGATTTGGAACCTGATATTTCCCCTGTTACTCCTATTACTTCTCTTGACATACATTCTTTCCATAGCATTATTATTCTATCTGATGAATACCTCTTGGAATCCATGGTCAAGGTTCATGACCATAGTTCACTTTCTGTGTCAAGCTCATTAAAAAATGAAATAGATAACCATGAGCATAGTTCATTATCTAGGTTAATATCATTATAAAATGAAATAGACCCCCCTCCAATTGAGTTGAGTCTTCCACTAGATCTATTACATGAACCTTCATTTCCTCCACCTGTGTTAGTTTATCCTCTCTATTCCTTCCTTTTTGGTGAACCCTTTCCTATTAGTAGCCAAGAGTCTAATCGAGTGTAGAAGAAGAGTCAATGGACAAAATGAAGCTTGGGGGCCATGTATCTATCCCTTGGACATCATGCTAGAGTTAAGCTTCTAGCTTTTGTCAATCATGTTGGGGGAAAAGTACCAATATCTGGACATCATGTTAGGAAAAACCCCACCAATGGGCATCACTCAAAGTACCAACATATGGAAATCACGTTCGGAAGAAACCCGTCAATGGTTATCATTCCGAGCATAGTTTTTTTTTTGTACTAGGGGAGTCAGCAACACGTGGTTCTTATACTCGCGTGACACGGGGTCGATCCTCATCGGCTACCACTATAACCCCAGGTGCAACCACTCAGCCTGCAAGGATGGCGCACAAGTAAATTGGGGTGAGAATCGAACATGAGACCTCATTTTTACAAATTTCCTTCCATTTACATGGCACTTGCCAATCCATCTACACCCCTGTGGGCTCATCCTGAGCATAGTTAATTTTCATTTTCAAGATCATTAAAAAATGAAACCAACTTTGAGCACAGTTCCATTCTCTGTTTCAAGCTCATTAAAAATTAAAGCATATACTTCAAGCATAGTTCATTCTCTGTTTCAAGCTCATTAAAAAATGAAGTAGACATCTTATTATTTGCTTAATGGTTGTGCTTGATACTACTTCTCTACTATTTTTCATTTCACTTGCTTATGGCCATTGCAATTATTCTTGACGCTATCCATTTGCATCACATTTCTCCCATTTTGCAGTTACCCTCTAGAGAGACATGTTGTTGTGAGTGGTCATCGCTTTCCATGCCTACTTGTTGCGCCCTAACGTAGTCATTGCTTAGGATTTGTTCCACCCATCAGAACTTAGTTGAATTTCACTCATTCTCTCTATACGATATTATTATTTGTTATTTCTCGTTCTCATAAATACATGAGAGTAAGTTATCGAGTATAATTTTATCACTTTTTTGGTATTCTAAAAACTATACAAAAAAGGAACTCTTTGGAGTCTCCTTTAAGCTCTTTCCAGACTCTCTAAATATAAAAATATTGTCGAATGAGATTGTTTCCTTTCACACTCATTAAAAGGATTTGAAAGGGAATCTATTCAATGTAATTTTAACCATTTTTTGGACAGGATAGACTAATTACAAAAAATGAATACTCTAGTCAACCTTGTCTAGAAGAGTTCTCCCTTGTATCGTTTTATACTATTTCGGGCTTGGGGGACTACATTATGAAAAAGAACACACTTGGAGTATTATTTAAGTTCTTTTCAGACTCTCTAAATGTGAAACGACTATTGAGTTTACCTTCTCTGGGATTGTAAAATTATACAATGAAGGACCCATATGGGATCACACCTCTCCTTCTTCAGGTTCGTTAAATCTGTGATGAGGAACTCATCGAAGATGAAATATATCGAGCATTTGTTATCCTCCTCGATATCATTAAAAAACAAAGAGGCTCTCATCGTTCATGGTGGGGGGAATTTGAGGGAAGTGGGTCGGATTTTTGGAAAGCATTATGACGACTGTTTGTTGTCACCCTTGAACATGGAACCTATTTGTGTCTTGTCTTATAGTTGGGTAATTTTCTTGTCTCTAAGTCATACCAATCCTATGTTATTGTAATTTTCTTCTCTCTAAGTAATTTTCCTGTGCCCCATTTAATGCTACAGTATGTTTTGGTCTATATCTCATCAAGTCAATGCTTCCAAGTCATTTGTTGTGCCTCACAATGTTCAAGGGAAGTTTCATCCCAAATCAACCACTCTACAGTATTACCAACCTGCATCTTTGTGTCAGTTTGTGCTCATTTGATCTATTATCTTACATCACTTTCCTATGTTAGTTTCATGTCGATGATGGGAGAAACATCATGGCCCTCCTTTGATGAGTTTGTTCCTATCAACTTCAACACATTATCCGGGAATTATACTTAGAAACTAGTTAGTACCTTGGAACCTGCATGCCCCAATGGAAGGTCTCCTCACTTTCGACAGTGGGTTTACTTCATTGGCCTCTGATTGAATGAATCCACAAATGTTCGACTTCAACTCATTTATTCATGTTTTGTGGAATGTAATAGGGTACTTTGGGAGCCATTGCCATCATTTGTGATTTCACTCACACTTGTTAATGACATATGTCAATGACTGATAATCAAGTGGTTTCTACCATGTTTGACATCAACACATCTATTCATTTGGATAGACTCATACCATTTCAGGATCGGGACGAAGACCCTAGGAACCCCTTAGGCACCCACCTCTGTTACATGCCTCACCCAGGTTGCGATGGATATTATTTAAGTAATTAGAAGATTCTATTATGGGCATCATGCTGGAAATATCACTGATATATATGTTGTGACATAGATCCACTTTGTATTGGTCTGTGGCTATGATTTTGTCATATCATAGCTCCACTATGTATTATTTCATGGCTACGACCCGATTTATTCATGGAGGTATGGATCCACATTGTATTTTTTGTGTCCATATCCTTGTTGACGCCCAAACGTGCAACGTAGGGTACCTTCTTGCAAATATTTGCAAGGCCTTATTATTTATTTATATTTAATAATATACTAATAGGTGGGACCCCTTGTGTGATATGATGGAAAGATGAAACATATGTTTTATGTGTTTATGACTTGGTTATGAGATGAGCTCTACAATTTATCTTCTTTTAATTCACTATCGAAATAATTGATCAAACACTGTTACAGGCGATGCAATTGAAGGAGAAATGATGTTGTCTTTATATAACTCTCACAAGTGTTATTATGTTGCATTTAGTTTGATAAAATATCTAAACTCCATGTTTCACTTTGTATGCGATATATGGTGTGGTGATTACCTTGATTTCATGTTATGAGGGTTGCGCACATTGTTTGAATTAGAATTTTAAAGGTTGGGACATGGTATCCCTAGAAAGCTTTGATATATGTCACATTGGAGTTTTAAACAACGTTTGGTGCATTTGTTAAGTTTGAGACTTAGGGAAATGGTGGTGTATCAAGCTTGCAATTAATTGTTAGTGGGTTATGCGATGTATGTATAGCTTTCACATATTGGATACAGTTGAAGGTGTAAGTGTAGATATGATGTGCAGTAATGGCACATCTCTCTAACCTACCTCGAGGCCACCACCCTTGCGATTTCACATTTGGTCTTTTGTTGGTTGTTGTTGCTTTGCTTTGTTCGACCGTGGAAGAGGTATTCAGACTTAGTCGATTCTCATTGGCAATTTTATACCTAGGTATGAGGTTTCTTGCTGCTCCATCCATGAATTTTCCCTCTACTCTTTAATTAAGTCAAAATTTGGCTCTTGAGTTTTCTCACTGTCTATGCATTTCCAAAGTTTACGATATATGGGATTTTCGACTGTGTATGGATTATTGAAAAGTTGGTCTCTGTGGCGTTTACATGTGAATTATTTGCAGTTAAAAATGGTATGAGTGTCCCCTACTATTGATAAAACTATATTTTCTCCATTGCTTTACCTTTGAAAAAAAGATATCGTTTGGAAGTTTTCGAGCCCGCCTTGCCTCTGGTTTTCTTTGGTGGTTCCTCTCTATCTAATGAGAATGGTACCATTGTTCACAGCATTTGGATTATTTTTAGACTATGCCTGGCATTTACTTGTGTGCCTTTCATGGCTATCATTCTCGTTCCCTTGTATAAACTCTATAAATACGACTGTGGAAACTTATGGTGGTGCTAGACTGTTGAATATCTTCCTTTGGGAAAACCCTCAAACTATTGGTCAACTCTTCCTCCTATATTGAATCCATGTTAATGATTATATATCGAACCTTGTGTTTGAAAAACCTTTATGGAAGTGGCCAACCCAGAATTTAATAGAGATGATGTTCGTGCTCTTTTAGTCATGGGTTTTGTCCCTTTTTTTACTATGCAATGTTAGAAAGAATTCCAAGATTATTTAAAAATAAATAAAATAAAAAGAGATACGGTCTATCCTATGGAAATATTTGGTTGATGACAACGTTGTAAACTCATTGTTTGAAGGATACGACTTGTCGAGTGTTGTTTCCATATGCAAAGAGTACCTATGTGGATGAATTATATATGCATTGAATGAGTCTTGCAAACTAGAATGAAATGGGAATTTAGAAGCATTGTTATTTGAAGTATCAGTTGAGATTTTAATATTGGTGTTAATGTTGTGGGCCATAGTCTGTCCATTTCTTCGACTGTTGGTTTTGATTATTGTAATGGTTGGAATGTTGTGTCTCCTTGACCCTATTGTGCGCGAGCAGTGTTATTATTGTTGAATGTTTCTTGGGAAAAAAATCATGAAATGATTCATGTGCAATGCAACTTCTAAATGCAAATGAAAGGCCTTGAGGTGAAACATTAGTTCTAGAATTCTGGAAACAGAGTGTTGATTTTCCAATTTTGAAACAATAAAGGGGTTTGAATTTTAATGTTGGAAATGACATTGTTTGATATATGATAGAATAATATTCATGGGAGTCCCTTCCATTATACCATTTTACGCAAAATACACTCCCCTCATTATCCCAATTACATTTTTACACTCCATATTCTATTGTTACTCATTTTTAACGGAAATTCTGTATAGAAATAAAAGAAATGATGTGGAATTTAATTGATGATTGGTATTCTAGGAGCTGGTTGTATACACAGTTTGATTGTTTTATTGATTGCTTGAATATTATTCATGAATCTTTCCTCCTCCATGATATCATTTTATGAACAATACAAACCCCCCATACTCCCAATGACCCTATCAATCCCCTGTTCCTATGGAAATTTATTAATGAAAGTTTTATGGATGAATTGCATGGGTTTTGTGGTAAACAATAGAGACAAATATTGATTTATTTAAGTGGAGTTTCATGTATGGGTTATTAAGAACTTTCATGACTGATTAAATATTTCTACAAGGTGATTGTTTTCAGCAGGGGCAGTAATGGTCGGAATAACAGAGGTAGAGGTAATTGGCAGTGAGGCCATAGAAGGCCTCAATTTTATATTCACTTCGATGTTGATCGATAAGACTTAAACCAACTATTTCAATCTGGGTTTTTCAATTTGGTTGGCCATGGTATATTTCACCCCTAACCTGAAAGACCCCCATTTCAGCCTCCTCATAATTTTCCTGGCATTCCTGTTCCTCCACACCTATCAATGCAGCCCTGAGAGTCTAACCAACCAAAGGCTGTCATAGAAAAGTCAAGGGAGGACAACAATGAGAAGAGGAAAAATTCCTCACACAAAAAATATGGATTTTGATGATTATTGAAGTTGTTTTATGATGGAGACAGTTTTTCCTTACTTTAACCAAGTTTTGGACAACAAACTTTTATTTAGGCAATTTTTCTGGGAAAGCATGGATATACTATTTTTTGGATATGGTCATATTTTTGCTGATATTTAATATTCGATTTAAATGATGAGGATGGGAGTCACAAGGTGTCCCACCTATTTAGTTATTATTAATTAGACCCTTATTTATATATTATTATTAATGATTTCTATCCAACTAATTAGTTAAGCTAATTTGGCTTAACTAAAGAAAGTAGTTGAACTACCTTAACTTATTGAGAAAGAATAAAGTCTCAATGAGATGAGGAGACAAGGGGGAGAGAATAGAAGGAGAACTACATCCATAAGGTTTTGTCTTTATTAGTGAGATATTTTCATTTTTCATTCATTCTGAGTTTACTAGAAATCCTAATCCTCTTGATGACAACATGGTCTTATTGAAGGTAGCGGGATTCAAAACCGAATCACCTATTTAAGGATCTTGTTTTAAAGGTGTTTGATTTATCTTTGGAAGTCTGTGTATTCTTGCTTGTTTATGAATTAAATTTCATGAATGATAAAGAATATCTTGCATATTCAAGTGGAAACATGTTGTGGCAAGCTGATCCAGATCATCAGTTTCAGTTTTATTGTGTTGTGAGAGTCTTTTTGTATGGTTCCCATCGAAGGCTTCTAAATCTAACTTTAATCCCTACCCTCGCAGGGGTTTGTAAAAGAGAACTCAATTTTGTATATCAGAATGAAATAAAATCAGATTATTGTTTATGTCTCACATATGTGTCTTCGTGATATGGTTCTTTCTTTTTCTTTTATCGCCATGGTTACATCATTGTAAATTATGTATACTCTCACATAGCTTTGTTTAAATTTATTGTACATTGATATAAAAATAAAATCAGCCTTGATCCTTTGTACTTGATACTTGTGGATTAAGTGATTATTTTTTAGGCTATAAACCCCGGGTGACATTCCCAACTATCTTTTCTTAGCCATGAAAGATATGAAAATGCTTGAGTAAGGTTCTTTATACATTTTCCTCAACAATCCTTAGTCAATGCTTTCATGGATCCACAACTTATTGGTCGACAACCACGCTTTGGGTCAATTTATTCTGAGTATGGGTATGCCTACCTCGAGGATGGTACATATATATTGTTTGATGTATGTTTGAAGCTTCCTCTAGACTCTCTTGTTCCAACAACCTTACATAAATTATTTTGTAAAGTGTTTCGGTCATCAATTTCTCTTCTGACCTCACACTTTAGGGGGAATATGTTACACACCTATTTTTCACACTACCAAGTGTCGCACTTAAGTGTCACACTCAAGTGTCACAATTTCATCACCATGTGGGAGTATTTTTCATAATCCCTATACATGTTGGAGGGGAAACCTATCATTTGGAGGTAGAAATACTTTCTTTCACCTTAAGTTATTGGCCCTTTTTTAGTATTATCGCTCCCATTCCCATATGCAAAGGAGGATGAACCCTTGTCATCTCTCCTTTCCTATTTTTATGGGAACGATACTATCACCTTGTGCTCATTTCTATGGGGGGGATGAAGTGGTTACAACCATCATACCTTATTTTGAGGGGTTTTTTCCATGAATTTTTAGTTGGTTAGGGGGTGGTTCAAGATACCCTCTATCTAAGGAATGGTTAATATTTTTTGTTCAACCAATTCCACATTTGATCCTATCCTGTCCTCAAATTATCCTATGGTTGTTATGCCTCAACTCCTATATAATTAAATCCATTATTGGGTGAAAGGGGAGGAATAATTCGAGAGTATCATATTGTTGGTCTTGTGACATTCAAAGGGTTGGAAATGAAATCTTGGAGGAGCTATCACAACATCAACATCAAGGTTGTAAATTCTTCATTACTTATTGATTTCCATATAATATAGCTTGGCATATTCCCCTCATGCTTATGTTTCTCACCGTATGCATGTTTAGTTTTTTCTTAGTTGAATATAAATAGATCTATTTTGCCTAACAATATATTGTAGAAGAAGGAAGTATTGTTTTGTCTCTTTCAATATTTCTATTGCACCGGGAGCTTGGACATTAATATCAAGGGTTGTAGAAGTGAGGACAATCGACTGAAAGGAGGTAGGTCATCTATCACATTCTCTCATCTTCTCTTCTCATTATGTTTGTGGGCATATAGTATAGATTTAAGGGGAAATTAGGGAACCATTTGTTACTTTTTGTCTTAGTTCAAAGGAGTCTTGATCCAAGAGGGGTTTCACCTATCCATAGAGGAAACGTTTCCACAATAATAAGGAGGAACACAAAATTTTGTAAGCATTGTTTCCTTCCTTATCCAATATTGATAAAGGTCGATATCTTAAGTATTTTATTTTTTTACATGGTCCCTGTAATCTTTCCTTATATAAAGTGTAACCAAACTTTGTCTCCTACTTGGAAATTCTTTTCAATCCCCTATCTATCAAGCCTAGTCTTGTATTTCTCCTGAAACTTCTCCAATTTATATTTAGGTTGTGTTGACAACTCCTAAAACTAAATGTCAAAAAACATGGATTCTACCCAAAGGAAAGTCCCATTCATACTTTCCTCTATTCAATATAATAAAATCCTCCATATTATAATGCCTGGAAACCTTCTAATGACTGGCTTTAAAAAAGTGATTAAAGATTTCCTTTTTTTATATAAAATAACTTAAGTAAAACATTCAAATATTAAAGTAACTATGTTGTCAAGAATTGCAGAAATAAATATAACTTACAAATCTATTTAAAAAAAATTCTAATTATATTAGAATTACATAAATAATTCAATTTAAGTACAAAGAAATGAACATAAAATAAAACCTAATTTTTAAATACTATAAGTATGATGATAAAGAAAAACAAATGCAAAAAAATTACTTAAAGAAAAACAAATGAAAAACATTTACTTCATAACAGAGAAATATGATAAAAAAATAAATCTTACAACCATTCCAAATGGACACTATGTAGAAATATTCAACCATAATAATATTTAAACAACAAAATTTGGCCCCTCGGAAGACTTCCTTCATTCCATAAAAGAGAAATCCTTTACATTGGTTTTCCAAAATTCCCAAAGACAATAATCCCCTTTAAATTCTTTCATTATCCCTTAACTAACCCTTACAAAATAGTTTAACTAACTTTCCCAATGTTTAACTCTAACCTAATCAAGGTTCTCCTCTTCGTCACTTGGGACTTTATCTTCTTATTTATCAATTTGAACCAAATATTTATAGCTCTCCCACTCTTCACATAGACTTTGAAAAAGCTCAAAATGGGAAAAACATGTTGTTTAAGTGTGCCCTCCAAGGTTAATACTTCTCTTTCTAACATTTTAGAATGTTTTTCAATCTTAGGAAAGGAAAACTCTAAAAATTTCAATTTCTTTGTTTCTTCAACAATATTTTTTTGTAAATGCTCTTGCTCAATACATTTAATTCCCTGAGCCACCTCTCTAAGTTGATCAATAGAATATTTAGTTTTTTATTACTTTCTCTATTGGATAAAATTCTTTCTGGAGGGCCGAATGAAGGTTGTTGACACTTCACTATAATATCTTCAATAAAATCCTATATTTTTAAGTATTGCATCCAACAATATTCAATATTTCTATGACTATCCTTGCTTAAACTTTCCCAAAAACTTAGACCCACTTCTATTTCTTGTATCTGCTTCTTGCCAAGTAATTTTATATCATGCTCTTCCTGACCTCTGCATTTATGCATCTCCTTGATAAAGGTAATCTAATTATATGTATTAGCTTGAGATTCTTTTGAAATTAGGTTATTCTTATATAAAATAGAAATTTGTGAAGTGTGCTCCCACAGTTTAAAAGTCTTAGCATAAAATTGTTTTTTAATACCAGTGTTAGACTCAAATACTGACAACACATGATCACTAAAAACAGTCACTATCTTCTTCATAGCTTTCTCAATATTAGACTACTCTTCTAGTCTTTTCCTCTTTTTCTCAATATTAGATTTTCTTATTAAGTTCAACTGCATATTTTTCCTCTTGTTGTATCATATCCATGGTTTCCTATGTAATTGGTATCCTAGATGCCACCAAGTCATCCAATGTAGCATTTCTTACATTCATAACTTTTTCTTCAGTCATACAAGCTACATTTTCCCTTGTTTCTGATTTTCTCTTTCTATGACTTGCTTGACAATCCTCTAATTTCTTTTTTTGTATGCCAAAAGTTCCAAGTTTGCAAATTCTTCTGTCATTCATGAACCATGAGGCACCATAGTTCCAAGACTCCCAAGTGTAATTAATTTTCAATTTCAAAACTCTTACCCTTATCAAGTGCTAAAGTTTCTTTATCATGTTACAAGTCATACTTATTGTTGCATGTAGAGTCCCTTGTTTTCTGACTGATTTTATCTTCTTGCTTTGAATCTATTTTATTTTCATGTTCTTGCTCTTCAAGCTATTTCTTCCTTTTCTCTAGTTCTTCTAGTTTTCTTTGTTCCTCTTCCCGTTGTTTTTGTAGTAACTCTTCTTATTGTTGTTTCTTAGCTTATGCAACTTATTTTCTTATTCTATTTGTCATTGTGTTTTTAACTCTGCCTCAAGTTTTGGTTTTTCTATTGCAATTTTATTTTTCTCCTCTTCTTGGGATTTTCTAAGTTTTTTATCTTCTAATTTTTGCTTATGCCTAGATTTTTTTTCTTCTAAGGATAATTTATTAAATATTATAGTTTCTTTTTTATTTAACCTCTCCTCCTCTTCACTCAGTGAATCAAGATCTTGATATCTTAACTCATCATCCCATCTTTCATGAAGATAAGACCAAGACCAAGAAATATAACTGAAATGTTTTGATAGTAACCCCTTTGGATCATGGTTAATGAATTCACATTGAGGAAATTTGAATTCAAGCATTAAATTTCCCTCTTGTTTGGCATGATTGGAGTTTCAAAGCTTATAATTCCCAATGTAAAAGTTATAAGGGACAGATAATTTCTTTTTAACATCTTTGGTAAGAAAAGAGTTAAAACTTTGTAGGATGGTTTGATAAGAAATTTCAAACAAAAACAATTTTTTTGGAACATGTTTTGGAAACATATGAGGATATTATATTGCTCCAAATATCCTTAAGTAAGTGAATTTTTCTTGTATATACCAACCCCCAATGTGTTTTATTACCCCTTTAGCTTCCTCTGAAATTCTAGGGAATTCCTTTTGAAATATTAGTGTGAACATTGTAAATGTGTTGAACCTGCACAAAATAGATCTAGCTAGGAATTGGCATACACAGTTGCAAATAAAATATGAAAAAAGAGAAGCAGGAGAGAAAGAATGGAAGAATTTTGATTAACCAAATGAATGAATGATAATTTACACATGATATACTTTGTATAACTCAACTAATGCGCCTTGGAGGAGAATCCAATGTGCCATAGTGGTAGTCTAGATTGATCTTGACACACACCAACAATTACGGGAGTAAACTTCCACCCATTATAGTCTCTCATGAAATTATGGGAGTGAACTGCCACCTAGTATGAGTTAACTAGTCTCTCATTATTCAGTTAACTAACTTAAAAAAAGTGAAGTGAGGAGGAGATCAAGGAATCATGAGTAATGCGCTAGTATGGTGATGATACCAAGGAAAATGTGCATTAACTGGTGATGATTCTAATGTTTTATGGTGATAATCCCAATGTGGCATCTAGACTCCACACAACTGATCAAACTGAAGTGTGAACTAAAGAGAATATTCTCCCTAAAATATAGGAGATTGAATAATGACTAATAAACATAGGGAAAACATTAGGAAAAATAAATGTTAGGTGTGTGTGAAGTATCTCCAACACCCCCCTTGAACATCACTATGGTGAAAATAGATAATGGTTCCCGGAAATGAGGCCATGTTAGGTACCCAAATACAAAATATACAATGAAATAAATGAGGAAAGAGGGAAAACCTCATGGGAACACNCCCCCTCAAGTACAATGTATGTAAAAAGAAGAATTGACAGTTGCTTGGAAACTGTGTCCTTCACTCCAAGACCACTGTGCAGAGAACAAAACTTCTACTCAGTGAAGGTCTACTAAGGATGTCTGCAGTTTGTTCTGCTGAAGGGAAAAATTACAGGTCAATGATACCCCCATGTACTAAGTCCTAGATGTAGTGTATGTGTATCTCGATTTTCTTTGTCCGCTGCCTCTGAACTAGATCTCTATAGAACTTCAGAGTGCTCTAGTTATCACACTAGATGACGATCGACTGACAAAACTGAATTCCTAACTTAGTGAGAAAATGTTGTAGCCACATAGCCTGAATGGTTATGTAACTACCCCTATGTACTCTGCCTCAGCTGAAGATAGAGAAATAACAACTTGCTTCTTTCTCGACCAACATATAGGCCTGGAACCAACACTGAGTGAGTAACCAGATGTGGACTTACGATCAATGATATCGCCAACCCAGTCAGAATCAGTGAACCAGATGAGGTCCAATGTAGATTCTACTGAATAGTGAATCCCAAAGGTGATGGTTCCCTATATGTATCGAAGGATACACTTTGCAGCGTTCCATTGTAACTCATGTGGCTCCTACATGAACCTGGAGACTGCTCCAACTGCATAGGAGAGGTTTGGTATGGAGTGTGTGAGATACAAAAATATCCCCACTACTTTTCTATATAGTGTGCTATCAACCAGTGGAGTGTCCTTGCCATCCTCAATTATGACTCTTGATAGGAAAGGATTTGGGGCAGACTTGCAGTTTTTCATGTGAAATCTCTCAAGGAGATCTCATGCATACTTGGCCTGAGACAGTTTGATTCCTGATGCATCTTGACTGATATCGAGTCCAAGGAAGAAATGTAGTGGACCCATGTCCGTCATCAATAAATTGTCATGTAGAATCCTCTTGACTGCAACAATCGATGAAGTCGAGCAATCGGTGATCAACAAATCATCGACATACAAAACTAGGAGTAGAAGTGAATTAGCCTTCCTGAGCATGTAAACATTTGGGTTTGACTTACAACGTACAAATTTATGTTATAACAGGTAGGAGTCCATATTGTCATACCATGCCCTCAGAGCATGCTTGAGGCCATAAAGAGACTTCTTTAGTCGACAGAACAAAGATGAATCGTGCATAAATCCCTGGAAATGATCCATATAGATCTCCTTAGAAATATCATCGTGAATAAATGCATTCTTCACATCCATATGATGGACTTCCTATCCCTTGGTTGTCACAATGGCAAGTGCCAAACGTATGGAATCCATATTCGCTAGTGGAGAGAAGGTCTCATCATAGTCAATGCCATGCACCTGCTGAAATCCTTTGGAAACTAGCCTGGATTTTTTATCTTCTAACCTCTCCATCCTGCACGCTCTTGGTCCTATAGAACAATATGCACTTGACAAGATCCCTTCCTGAAGGAATGGGAACTAGATCCCAATTCTAGTTCTCGAGGAGGGAGTTGTACTCCTCCTGCATGGCGGATTTCCAAAAGGGATTTCCAACAGCCTTGCCATAAGACTGTGGATCTGAAGATTGAACCAAGAAAATATTCATGGGTGGCATCGGTTTAGTGTTAGTTAGTGCAAGAGGAGGCTCCTCAAAATCAGATCGAGTCCTCCTAGTATCAGTTGGATCCCCAAAAATATCCCCTGCATCCTGAAGAGTAGTCTTGACCCACGTGGGCCTCTGCTCTGGATTTGCATATACATATGGATGTAATGACTCTACATCTGATTGTACTGACTCTGTATCTAGATAATCTAAATCCTCTAAATAAAAATATCATCTGAAGAAGATTCGGCATGTGCATGCTCATCATCTATGACAGGTGGAAGAACAAAAGTCTCTGCATGCGGTTGTGGAGGTACATGCGAGATAGTTTCCTTGAATTGGACACTACGCTCAATGATGATACGTCCCAAGGAAATATCATTGATTCTATATCCCTTCACACCATCAGGGTATCCAACAAAGATACACTATGTACTCTATGGATCAAGTTCCTTCCTCTTCTCAGAGGGAATCTTGACCCATGCACGTGAACCAAAAGTACGAAAGTGGGTCACTTCCGGTTTGAGGATGCTCCAAGCCTCATAACAGATCTTATCCTTGACATATCTATGGGGAGATCTATTTTGGATTTAGGATGCACAATTAAGTGATTCAACCCATAATATTTGTCGAAGTGACTTTGCATGTAGCATGCAAGATTCCATCTCTTTTAGAGATCTATTTTTTCGCTCAACAACTCCGTTTTGTTGCGGAGTATAGGGAACCATGTGTTGTAACTGAATCCATGCCTCATGAAAAATATTTTGTATCTCATGGTTGACATAATCTCCTCTGTTATCTGTTTGGAGGACTTTGATTTTATTTCTTGACTGTGTCTCAACAAGGGCTTTTAAATATTTGAGGTCTTGAAAGACCTATGATTTTTTCCTAAGAAAGAAAATTCATGTGAAGCATGAGAAATCATCAACAAAAATGAGCACATACTTTGATTTACTGATTCATGGATGTGGAAAATGGCCCATGGGGTCACTATGGATCAGATCTAAAGGAGAGGAAGCCTTCTGAGTCTTTCCTTTGTCGAATTTCTCTTGAGGGTGTTTTCCAGGAACACACCCCTCACAAATTCCTTTGGAGAAGTGGATTTCAGGTAGACCATCAACCATTCCCTGCTTGCTAAGTTGTTGCATATATCTGAAATTTAAATTATTGAACCTTTCATGCCATATCCTACTACTTTCATCAACATGGGTAAGCAGCAATGCAAAATATAGTTCAATAAATTCAGAAAATGTGTAGAGTCTAGATTGATGATTTACCTCACCAGTAGAAACCATGGAATTAGTTTGCATGTCATATATATCCATTGCATCATGTGTGAATATGACTCTCTTTCCAGTGTCAGAGTTACTAATCTGGTACATGGAGAGAATATTGAAGGAAATTTTGGGAATGTGAAGCATGTTCTCGAAGCTTCCATTTGTGAGTTCAATTCTTAATTTGTTAGTGACCTCGATTGGAGATTTGTCCCCCATTAGAATAGGAGGACATTTTCATGCATCCAATGAAGAATATAATTCTTTTGTGGTAGCTATGTGGTGTGATGCACCTGAATCTATGATCCAGGCATTGAGACAGGAGTTGATGGCAATCAAAGCATGGCTGGAATTGCCTTTCTTGGGATTCTGATCTTTTAGATTCTTCTTCTTGGCACCCTCGGGGATGCGATATCCAAGGTTAATTTTATGAATTATTTGGGTCATTAGATCTATCTGTTTCTGCATACATATGAATTCTGGATGGAATCCTTTATGGAAGTAAGTGCATTTCTCTCCTTTTCTTCCCTTTCCACCTTTGGATCTGGAGGCATTGTTGAAGGGTTTTGAGTACCCTTCCTTATTTGGATTTGCATGTGCTTTCCTTTTGTCTTTGTATTTAGATTTCTAATATTGATGACCACTTCCATATTTCACAGTAAGTGCATGCACCTTTGGGCCTTTGATTTTTCCCATATTGATGAGCTTGTTCTTCTCTTGTATCAAAGACTCGATAAAGGCCTCAAGAGAGGGAATCTCCCAAGTAGATCTAGAGGCAAACCTAAATGAATGAAATGTGGATAAAAACACTGAGTATTATAGACCAATTTTGGAGAGAATGGCGAGAACCATTTGTTTCTCCTCCTTAGATTTATCAACCTCACAAGCCTTGAGTTACAATAACAAATCCTTATATTTGGTAAAGAAATCTTAGATATTGTCGAAGATTTTTAGATCCAATGTGAGCAATTCCACCTCCAGCATGTGTCCCCTCATATCCTCTTGTTTCCCAAAAATCCCTTCCATGGTGGTTCAAGATTCATTGGGGGTTTTATAGGAGGATATGTGAAAGAGGAGTTCAGGATAAATGAGACCGCAAATTGTTCCAAACGCTTCATCGATTCAATTTTTTCGTTGTCTTCAATCTTTGGTACCTGGAAAAATAATTTGGTGTGTCTTTTCCCTAGAATTTCGTCAGCTCTAATACCATGTAAATGTGTTGAACCTGCACATAATAGATCTAGCTAGGATATGACATACACAATTGCAGAGAAAATATGAGAAAAGAGAATAAGGAGAGAAAGAATGGAAGAATTCTCTTTAACCAAATGAATGAATGATAATTTACACATGATATACTCTATATAACTCAACTAATGCACATTGGAGGAGAAGCCAATGCGACATAGTGGTGGTCTAGAGTGATATAGACACACACCAACAGTTACGGGAGCAAATTTCCACCTAGTCTAGTCTCTCAGACAGTTATGGGAGTGAACTGCCACCTAGTTTGAGTTAACTAGTCTCTCATTCTTCAATTAACTGACTGAAATAGAGTGAAGTGAGGAGGAGATTAAGGAATCATGAGTAATGTGCTAGTCTAGTGATGATCCCAAGGACACTTCACATTAGTTGGTGATGATCCCAAGGGCACTACGCATTAGTTGGTGATGATCCCAATGTTTCATGGTGAGAATCCCAATGTGGCATCTAGACTCTACTCAACTGATCAAACTGAAGTGTGAACTGAAGAGAATATTATCCTAGAGGAATATTCTCCCTAAAACATAGGAGACTGAATAATAACTAATAAACATAGGGAAAACCTTAGGTGTGTGTGAAGTATCTCCAACACACATGGGAGCTAAAAATTCATAAACAAATAAGAGAATAAACCATTTTGTATTTTGTTTCCCATAATTCCCCATAATATTCATTAACAGGGATCATTGAACTTGTCCATTGTCATCCCATCCCATGGATTGCATTGTGAGAACATACATTGTCTAACAAGTATGAGGACATATGAAAAGAAGGGTCCTTGTTATCTGGATGGATTAGTGCCTTTTTGACAACATGTTTCACTGTTAATGATAAAATTGTCATACTATGTTGTCATTGATCTCCAAGGATTGATGAAAAATAGTGTCTTAGATCGATTGATGTGTTAGCATTGATGTAAAGGTTGATCATTATTGTATCATTGTATCATTGTATCATTGATCACTTGTTATGTCTGATAGGAAGTACCAAATGGATGAACTCCAAAGTGGTCCCCTTATGGTGAAATCCCTCACGAGAAGATGCTTTTCGAAGTCCAAATGGTTAAGTGGTTGAGTCATCCTAGATGTGTGTTTAAGGAACCCAAGTTTGGTTGAGGAATAATGTAATGAATATCAGTGAATTTGCAAGTGATACTATTCTAAATGGATAGTGCTCGTCATGTCATTTCTGATGATGTGTGGAACGTCACATAAATCCTCACAGTTAGAGAGTTATGGCCATGTGAAGTTGGAGAACCGTCATGAGTTATCTAGAAGCCCCTAGAAGGTCAAAGAAGTCAAATTATGCTAGAAATTCCTAGAAGAAGTTGACTAGTCAAAGTGGTTAGTTATGGGTTAAGTGGTTGCAATAAGAAAACAATTAAAAATAAATTAGTTACAACTAGAAGTGGAGAATTTACTATTTGTGGATAAGGTGGTTGTAAGTGGACAAAGTGGTTAGTCCCAAAAGAAGGAAGTTGGTTAGATAATAAACCCTAGAGGAAGCTACTTGGATAAGTATAAATAAGAAAGAAAGGGTCTCTTATGATGATGAATCTTTTGATCATATTGAAGATCTATTTTTGGTTAAAGGTTCATTGCAAGTACTCATGGACACATCAGAAGTTTTGTAAGTTTGAGGTAGCAAGGAAGTTTGATGGCGAAAGTTTCATAGGTTTAGAAAATATTAGTTTTCTAAAGTTGTACACTGGTTGCAATGGGCCAGGTCACATGCATATGCAGGTTGCAGAAATCCAGGGAGCATACATATGCATGCTAAATAATCACAGGTCATGTATATTTTAAAAGGATAAGAAAAATATAAGTAGATGCTAGTGACAAGTTCCTAAAGTTTGAAGAAAGTACCTAAGATATGATTCTTCAGGTTTAGATCTACTACAAAAGTTTTGGTATTGTTATATGTTGTCTTGCTGCTTAGATTTACTCATGGTATGGTGAATGCTTGAAGCATTATTTTTGTTATGATGTTTGGATATGGTAGATGTTGGCAGGTTGGTTGAGTGGTTTTGTTTTGATATGGTTGAGGGATATCTATGTTGTATGATGGTGTATGCATGAGGAACATGCATAAGTTGTTGGATGGTGTAGATTTGTTTTTGGTTGGGACAACAAAGATTGGTATCAGTAACAAGTTGGATGCAATGATAGGTTACTGGTGGATGGAACATAGGCATGAGAGTTTTAGAAGTGCAGAAGAATGGATGCTCTAGTTGTATGAAGGTGTATGCAGGCTGACAGAGGGAAGGATGTGTACATACGCATGTTGTAGTATAGGTAGGTCATGTACATATGAGGGATATAGTATAAAATGGTTGCGTACCTGTTAAAAGATTGGTTTTTGTATACAAGCAGGGTCTTGTACTTGGGGATTGGATTCCTCACATCTCAGTTGGTGTTGAGATTTGCAAGATGAGTCTTGTATTGAGATTTGGTTCTCTTTTCATTTGTTGTTGATAAAACCCAATGATTGTAGTCTTCTATAACACATAATACAAAAATATTACACACATATATGGTGTTAATGGTGTTTATTATGGTGATGGTTTATAGTTCTATGTTATTGATGAATGGTGTTGATACATGCAAGTAGTTAAGTATGAATGAATAATATGGTTGAAGTGGTTGCTAACTAAAGTTTTGAAAGAGGTGTAAAAATATCCCTACACGATTCACCCCCCCTCTTAGTGTGCTCGGTGTGTCCAACAATTGGTATCAAAGAAGGCCTTCACTATAAGCCTTACAAGCTTGAAGGAGATCCATGGACACACAAATGGATGAGCATACTAATGAAGTTCCATTCTTTGATGAGTCAAATTACTTGACATGGAGAATAAAGATGAAAGGGTATTTGAAGTCAAAAGGAGTAGGTGTTTGGGATAAAACTATTGTTGGACCAGTTCCTTTAAAGAATCATTCAAAATTTGCAACAAAGAAGAATAATGCAATAGCATTCAATACCATCTTAAATGGACTCGCAGGTTCTATCAAATAAATCATAGGAAAATGAACCTCCGCCAAGGACCTATGGCTGAAGCTAGAGAAGAGATATCAAGACTCAGTCATCAATGAAGGTAAAGACTCTCTTGGTTGCAATAATTCTAAATGCAATGATGTTGAATGTTCTCCTACAAATGAAGAAGAAGATCTAGAATTAGTTTGTGTAGAATCATCTAACAATTATCTTGTATATGAAGAAGAAGATTTGTTGAATCTTAAAGATAAAATTATAGATGATCTAGAAGAAGTTAGCAATGAAATAGGAGATTATTCAAATACTTTTGAGGATCTTGAAAGAATTAATAAGGAAGGCCTCTATAAGTAGAAAATGCATTTCATGGGACCAAAACAAATTCTCAAGAAACAAGAAGGAAGTGAAATAACCAAGAAAATAACTCAATTAGAAGAAAAAAAAGAAGAGAAAGAAACTAAAGAATGAAATAATTAGTCAAGCAAAAGAAAAGAAGAAAGCAAATATTGAGCTTAGAAAAATCCTTGAAGACATTAAAGAAGCAATATAAATCAATGTCAATTTGAAGACCCAACTTGAAGAAGCCAAAAGAATAGAAGAAATATTGAAGATTCAGGTAAATGAAAAGGAAGAATCATGTCATATGCTGGAAGTAGTTGTAGTTGATCTCAGAAGGAAAGAAAAGAAGTCAAAAAGGTTCATAAACAACTCAACAATCTTGGATGGAATCCTGGATAGTCAAAGATCACCAAATGATAAATCAAGTCTTTTATACAACAAGGAAGTTTCACACTTTGAATCTAGCACTTCTAAGAATCATGAGGCAAGTCCTTCATATTCAAAAGGTGGAAGAAAATATGCAAGTCAAGCACCTACACAAAGAAAGGAAACCTTTAGAAAACCGGAGAAAAGAAGACATCAAGAATCCATCCCTATACCTCAAAGAAAATTCAAAAGAGAGACACCTTCAAGGTGGACACCAAGGAAAAAATATAATTTTTTTTTTCATGGTCACTACTTCTCATGTAATGAATATGGTCACAAAGATTTGTATTATAGACATTATGCAAGGAAATATGTTGAAAAGTTCCATAAAATCCTAAGATGTTGGATATGTAATCAAGTGGGACACATTGCTGCTCATTGTCACACCATGAGATGTTACATCTACAATGGGTTTGGACACAAAGCTCGGGATTGTTGGAATTCAAGGAGACAATCAATGAGGAGTGCTTCATATAATATGGGAAGAAGAGCACATGAAACTAGGAAGTAAGACAATGTTTAAAAGATGGAATCTCAGAGCATAAGTTCTGAGAAGATGGGACACTCTTAGAAGTGGATGAAGAAGACTAAACAACCAAAACCGAACGACAACCATGAGGCAAGCTCAAGCTTAATAATTTTATGAGGCATACACGAGTTCATGTGGGAACAATCGCATACATATGAAATATGGTGTATGTAAAGGTCACGTACATATGCGAGATGTATGTGGTGAAGTCACATACATGAGGTAAATCCCTTAGAAAGAGGGGTGTACAAATGAGTTGCATCATGGTTTGATGGTACATCATAGTTTATGCAGGGTCTGAGATGATATGCTTCATTTTTTCATGTTTGTATGTGTTTTTTATGAATGTATGGTGATAATGTGTTTTTTTTTTGGAGAATATGCTTGATGCCTATATTGGATGCATGGTCCTAACCCTAGAGTGTGGATTGATGCATTTTATGTTAACGTATAGTGTTGGTTATGTTATGTATTTTATCAATGAGGTTATGGCACTTTGTTTATGAGATATATGATGATGATGTGATGCTAGCTAGAGATATATCACTAATCTATTGAGGGACACTCTTGGTACATGTTTATAGGTACTATTGGTTTCTTAGTACTTGTTGCAGTGAATGGTTTTGAGGCAAAGTTTTTATAGTACCTGGCTGGTACATATGTGAGCTCCATTGAAATATCTTGTGATGTATTGTTATAGAAGCATATTTGTTGGATGTCTTGGTGTATGTATTTGGCATATGGTTGAGATACATATTGGGACATGTAGTTGATGAGTTGATGAGGTAGTGATGTTGTACATCATTGATGAGTCATATCTTGATCTACAGTTGATGCATGATTAGTATAGACTTGGTTGTTTGTTAGAATCACTTGCTAGTAGTATCATTGGCACATGGTTTATGGATGATGTGGCATATGTGTATGAATACATTGATTTTGGTTCATCTTGTTGAGGTTTGGTGCATGGTTGATGCACTTGATATGGTACAAGTGGTGATACATGTTTGTTGCATGGTTGATGCACTTGTTGATGATATATGGTACATGATTGATGCTTGATGGTTGAGATACATTTCTTGGCATATGGTTTGTGGCACTTGGTTTATGATAGAGGTCATGAGTGATATGACACTTGTTTGAGGCACATGGTTGGCATGGTGTATGGTTGATGATGTTATTGATGATCTTGATACACATTTGGCACATGGTTAATACACTTCAGTGATGATATCTTATGATATATTGTATGGTGTTGTTGTACATAGTTGATGTACATGGTTGATGTGCATGGTTAGCACATGGTATGAAACAGGATATACATGGTTGATGGTTTGTTCATGATTCACTATTAATTGTTGACATATCCTTTGTTTCATGGTTTATGCATGCGATAGTATGCATGATTGGCATACACTTGATGTATGGTATGGAACGAGATTATATGGTTTTTGCATGGATAAGTTCAAGGATCGTCATAGGAAGAACAAATCATAATTGAGAAGTTGATTTATGTTCCGGCTGAGCAACAACATTTGTAGCAGAAGCAGATTGTATTGGTAGCATGTTGTTCATATTGTGGAGAATATAGGGGGAGACATACCCACATGGGGATTTATTCTTCTTCCCATAATCAGTTGTAGAGGCATGATTCCAAGAGGAGAGATGATTGGTAGCCATGTCATTATCATTACATCAGAGTGATTTCCCTTGTCAAAGGGAGAGATATTATTTAGATGATGGAGCAATAGACAGGGGGAGCAACCCCAAAGAGAGTTCAGATAAGGGGAGCAACCTCAAGGAGAGAACTACCCTTTTCCCTTGATCTCAAAGGGGGAGAGATATAAACATTGATGAGGAGAAATGATCACAAGGGGAGCATGAACATTGTCATGTCTAAGTATTGAAATCTATGTTGGTGTTGCCATCAATGCCAAAGGGGGAGATTGTCAGACTATGTTTTCTTTGATGTCAAAAGGTTGATGACAAGTAGTGTCTTAGATGGATTGATGAGTAGATGGATTCATGTGTTATCGTTGATGTAAAGGTTTATCATTGTTGTATCATTGTATCATTGATGTATTGTTATGGTTGATAGGAAGTACCAAATGGATTAACACCAAAGTGGTCCCCTTATGGTGAAATCCCTCATGGGAAGACGCTTTGCAAATTCCAAATGGTTAAGTGGTTGAGTCATCCTAGATGTGTGGTTAAGAAACACACGTTTTGTTGAGGAATAATGTAATGAATATAAATGAATTTGCAAGTGATACTATTCTAGATGGATAATCCTCGTCATGCTATTTCCAGTGATATGTGGAACGTCACATAACTCCTCACAGTTAGAGAGTTATGGCCATGTGAAGTTGGAGAACACTCATGAGTTATCTAGAAGCCCCTAAATGGTAAAATAAAACAAATTATTCTAGAAGATCTTAGAAGAAGTTGACCAGTCAAAGTGGTTAGCCATGGGTTAAGTGGTTGCAACAAGAAAACAATTAAAAATAAATTAGTTGCAACTAGAAGTGAATATTTTACTATTTGTGGATAAAGTGGTTGTATGTGGACAAAGTGGTTAGAAGTGAGTTAGCACCAAAAGAAGGAAGTTGGTTAGATAATAAACCCTAGAGGAAGCTACTTGGAGAATTATAAATAATAAAGCAAGGGTCTCTTATGATGATGAATATTTTGAGCATATTGAATATATTTTTTTGGTGAAAGGTTCATTGTAGGTACTCATCGATGCATCAAAATTTTCATAAGTCTGAGGTAGCAAGGAAGTTTGACAGAGAAAGTTTCAAACGTTCAAAAAAACCTCATTTTCCGAAGCTATACGTAGGATGCAGTGGGCCAGGTCACATACATACAAAGTTTACATAAATCCATGGAGTGTACATATGCGTGCTAAATAAGCACGGGTCTCATATATTTCAAAAGACCAAGAAAATCTTGAGTAGATTCTAGTGTTAGGTTCCTGAAGTCTCAAGAAAGTACCTAGGATATCATTCTACAGGTTCATATCTGCTACAAAAGTTCTTCTATGCTTATATGTTGTCTTGATGCTTATATTTACTCATGGTATGGTGAATGCTTGAAGCATTATTTTTGTTATGAAGTTTGGATATGGTAGATGTTGGTTGGTTGGTTGAGTGGTTTTGTTCTGATATGGTTGAGGGATATCTATGTTGTGTGATGGTATATGCATGAGGAACATGCATAGGTTGTTGGATGGTGTATATTTGTTTGTAGTTGGGACAACACAGATTGGTTACAGTAACAAGTTGGATGCAGTGACAGGTTACTGGTGGATGTGACAGAGGCAAGAAAGTTTCAGAAGTGCAGAAGAATGGATGCCCTAGTTTTCTTAAGATGTGCGCAGGCTGACAGAGGTAAGTACGCGTACATACATGTGTTGCAGTATAGGAAGGTTGTGTACATATGCAGGATGTAGTATAAACATGTCACATACTTGTTGGCATATCAGTTTTTGTCTGCAAGTAGGGTCTTGTACTTGGGGATTGGATTCCTCACATCTCAGTTGGTGCTAAGATATCCAAGTTGAGTCTTGTATTGAGAGTTGGTGCTCTTTTGGAGTTGTTTCTCTTTTCAGTTGTTGCTAATCAAACCCATAGATTGTAGACTCATGTAACACATAATACAAAAAGATTACACATATATTTGGTGTTCTTGGTGTATATTATGGTGATGGTTTATAGTTCTTTGTTATTGATGAATGTTGTTGATACATGCAAGTAGTTAAGTATGAATGAATAATATGGTTGAATTGGTTTCTAACTAAAGTTTTGAAAGAGGTGTAAAAATATCCCTACATTGATTCACCCCCCCTCGCAGTGTGGTCGGTGTGTCCAACAAAAATGTATGCCCAATTAAAAACAATTCCCTTGGTAACCACTACATATACTATAGGCATATAGTCATCTCTGAAATACATATAGTATTCTTGGCCATAAATTCTACACGAGTGACATAACATATATGTATGGTTCTCTGAGGTTCAACATATTATAAGTACCATCACTTTTGTGAAAGAACCTTTTTTCTTCAATCCACAAAATTGACATAATATCCTTAAGATCATTTTCATCATGAAACTATGTCATAAAATTTCTATTCAAATTCTATTTAGGTTCAAAACATTTGTAACATGTTTTCGTACCAACAGCCTTAAAGGAAGCTATATTTTCTTCCTTTTCATTCTTAATGACCCTTTCTTCTATGCCAATGTGGTCAATGATCCAACCAATAGTTTCAAATCATGATAGGACATATACCCTAGCTGCTATATTGTGTAACCTTGATTTTCTAATGTTCAGTTATAGTCTTAAAGGAAGCTATGTTTTCTTCCTTTTCATTCTTAATGACCTTTTCTTCTATGTCAATGTGGTGAATGATTCAACCAATAGTTTCAGATCATGATAGAACATATACTCTAGCTGCTATATTGTGTAACCTTGATTTTCTAATGTTCAGGTATACTAGGTCATCAAAGTTTCTCTTGTTAGTATTACTTAATGGAACATTATATGGATAATTTTCTTCTTTAATTTCTTTTGTATATCTCATCCAATTTAGATAAATATTTATCCTTCGAAATTGATTTCTTTGTATCTCCCAAAACCAGTTTGATATTCTCATTTTTTGATTTAGGACTATTGACTACTTGTTCTGAAATATCTAGTTTTGTTTCCACAAGTTCAGCTTCTATATATGAGATGGCAATTTTAGTCCTTTGAGAAGATTCCTTGTCAACTTTCCTTTTGATTTTTCTAGGAAAGGTTCTAGGGGTTCTTAGAGTAGTTATCTTTGGTGGCATGGTTCCTATTTACAAAAAAAAATGGACAAAAATGAAACACTACTTATAGGCACAACTATGTTCTATCATAAAATCTCAAAAAACAGTTTTATCATATTACTTATCTCATAAGCATGGGAAACTTAATTTTCTTAATGTAAGAATAATTAAGAATACTTACATGGTTCGAGTGAAAACATAAAACCTATAATACTTCCAAAATTGATATAAATCCAGTTGCTTACAAGTCCAGTGAAACACAATGGTCTTTGCTTTCATAAAGCACAATAACAATTTTTGGTGATAATCAATTTTGGGTGAGTAAATTCATTTTCTTTTTCACTTTTTACCACGAATTTTGTACATTTAATATCCATCACTTCAAAAAATTGCAAGATATTTAAAAACTTCAGTCACACATGTGATTGTCATTATCCTGTGCATTGTTGGATTGATTTAAATATTATTTCGGGTGAGTCTACTTCTTTGCATTCAGGGTTAAATGTTCAAATTGGAGACAAACTAAACCTTTTACTTAGCCAAGAGTTAACCAATAAGACGAACAAGAACCATGGAGATCGGACAAAGTCAAAACTTCGTATTCGGGTGGGGATAAATATTTTACTTAGCAAATGTTTTAAAATTATTCGAAATAGATTCAGAAACAATCCTAACATCGTTTAATGAAAGTAGAAAATTAATCCAAAAAAGATAAAACAATGCTCGAAACTGGACAATTCCATTCAGGTTAAAACAAAACTTATCTCCAAGCATAAAAGAGAACAAATTTCCCAAAACAAAGTTGTTTTATCATCCGAAATAGGAAGGAAAAACAAATTTGTAATCTATTTGAAATGTAGCAGAACTAAAAGTTTTAAAACACCCCAAAACATGAAAAATTTCAGAAAATTCATTAGCGTTGAAAAATTCAAAAAGTTAAATCTCCAAAAATGAATTAGGTGAAGATGAACGAAACAAAATTGCATTACTAAGACAAAAAAAAATCAAAACACTACCCTAAATATCTCAATATTTTAGGGTGTGTTGAAACTTCAGAAGGTTGTTCTTATATAATGTCCAAATATCTTGAAAACAAGATTTACGGTGGGAGTGTGGTACACCCTATTATCATAATTTTGTATGTAAGTCAAATTTTCATCCCAGATCTTTGGATTCTTCTTATTGTAACTAATGAAATGTTGAGTTAAAGTTGTTTTTACTACCTTTGTCTGCCCATTGTTTTATGGGTGAAAGGAAATGGATCTCTTAGCTTCTTAGATTATTTTGATTTTAACCTCTAAAACAATGAGCCAAATTCTTGTTTACTACATGTTACCACTCGAACCCTCTCCTAGAGGAAAGAGTCCTAACCCCAGCTGGAGAGCCTAGAGGCAACTTTCAAGAAAGCCACCAATTATCACCTATGTGGCCTTTCCCCATTCTTTAGACTATATGAAGGGTATCCTAGTCAAGGGGGGAATCCCTATAAGTCAAGTTGAGATAGGTCGTTGGGTAAGGAGGGGAATTCTATAACTTGACTTGATGGAAACTAATCATAATAAGGTTTAAGTGTGTGAATAGTTATATCGAACCACTGATCATGAACAAACTTTGAATAGTCAGTTATATTAGACACATGTTCTTATTCATACAATGAGATCATGCTTGGAAAATGTGAAGAAGTAGAACTTTCTCAATTAATCATAGAAACATGAGATCTTAACAAAATCAAAAGAATGTATCCAAGAAGAACATGACATTATATCATTCATTCACAATATCCATAAGATTGAAGATTAAGGATCTTTGACATCATCTAGATATCATCCACAATAAAAATATCAAAATTAAAGTGCACAATATTAACTCAAATTTAGGACAACAAGGAGGGTTATAGGAAGAGTTTGTCAAGTGAAATGTTATGTATGATCATTATGACAACAAATTTATACAATATATTGCATTCACTTCTAACATTTAGGAAACCATCCAATGATCACAATACTATCACCATTTAGAATATGTCAACTATATGTGTTATTTAAGACAGTTTGTAACCATGAAAAGAATGATCAAATTATGTATTTAGAGCATTCTAGACCATGAGGTTTATCCCTTGGATATTGGAGATTAGGGTTTTGTGATAGACTTTTAGGGTGGAATTGTGAAGAATAAGAGGTAGAGAGGATGGCTTTCCTTGGAGGATGTCTTGGAGTGATGTTGCATATTGAATATTCCCGGGTTCTATGGTTTAGAGAGTTGGGAGGATTTGTACTATCTTTGAGAGAAGGCTATGGTATATACATGTACTTCATCTTGAGAATATTGATGAACTTTCCAACTAATCAAAACTTGTGCAATTTTCATATTTTATTTTCAGCCATATATTTTCTTTATGCATTGTTATTTATAGCCATATATGTATTGTTGATTTGACATAATTAAAAGGATAATTATTAAGTTATTTGACATCTAGGCAGAATATTTGGAGGAACTGACTTGTAGGGTCCATTTTAGGGGCAGGTCCCAATTTGGTGATTTGGGGTCTAGAACCTTCCATAGCCATTTTGAGGCATGAAACGACAATTTTTGGGGTGAAAACTTTGTGAGCATGGATCTTATCCCCTTGCCACTATTATACACACCGATACTTTTCCAACAGTGCAAAAATCACCTCAAACTAAGCTCATATGCAGGAGTTATTCCTCTCACAAGTTTCTCTACCTTGTTAACCACCATAGTACCAAATGGATGCCATGTCAGCCCCCATTAATCACACATGTGGGGCTATCCATGTATGGACTTTCAATAATATTATAGAAGGTCTAAAACCTAAAACTAATTGAAGGATGAGGCATGCAAAAACCCTAACCCTAGATGGCTATCAAGTTGTGTTAAATATTAGGCTTCTAAAATAAAGGGTTCCATTATTTAGCAGTGTACTTGTTCCATAGTTGAGTAGATAATCTAGAAGTTTCAAAGGAAACTCCATAGTGAGTGCCTCCTTCTTTGTATTTTCATTTTAATAACTAAAGAAAATGGAGAATATCATATGCCTCACCTTCAATATGGGTTTTATCTTATTTTAGGTTTCCCAATATACATCTTGTGTTCATTTCTGTGGATGGTGTGTTCATTTGTTTGATGTTTCATTTTCATAAATTTTAGAAATAAGACAGTGATAATAAATATGAGATATAAGTAAGTAAACATGCATAATAAAATATTTTCAAAATAATATAAGATCTATTATGAAAAGTTGTTCCGATGGAATATCTTTGACAATTTACATATCATGTTGGTATCATAGCAATTTTCTTTACGGTATTTGTGGGAAGTTTCAAGATCCAAGAATTGGATTAAGAATGAAGATGTGGAACCCTAGCCATGGAAAATGAGTCATAACAACCCTTGAGATGTAGTGGAAGAGATAGTCGTAAGGCTATAAGAGAAATTCATTGATATTTCTCATAACATGGCCCTCCTCATGCCATCTCTAGCAAACAAGTTTAGAACTTTTCGGGTGGTTGGTGGTTCAAACTTAGTAGTTGAATCACATGAGAAACTAGGAGATAGTAAATACATAGAAAATAAGTAACACAAATGATCTTGATAAAGAGAAACCAAGTTCCCATGACATCACTCCTTCACAACCTTTATTTGAACTGGAAGCGAAAGTGGGCATCAATCCATATCAAGGTCAGATTTATGTTGTTAAGTTGAATCATTGGTTGAAAACATTGGAATTGTATTTTAGTGTCCATAATATAGATGAAGAGTAGAATTGATCCAGGAGGAAATCGGTGGCCATCCACCTATTCCACTGGATCAAAACAGGGGTTTCCAACTTGGCAGTTTTTCTGCATCTTTTTGGGTCCTAAACGTTTGGGGTTGTTTTGAGGCCCTCAAAAATATTTTTTGGGCCCACCATAATCACATTGTAGTATTTAGATAGATTGCAATGAGAAATTTTTTATTCCTAGGATAGGCCTTTCCAATGAGCTATCGTGCACCCCAAACGGAGATTGTATGCAAACTTTACGCCCTTGGGAAGTTAACGTACCAACTAGCCCCATTGAGGCCCAAAAACCTTTTGACGTTTCATTTTCCGGGGTTAGGGTTTTGGATGCCACTTATCCATATTATTTTGAGAATGAAATGAAGGAAGAGATATAAAAATGAAATATACATAGATATTGCAATAAAAACAAAGATACATTAATGCACAATTTTTATTAATGAGAGAAATGTATAGAAACTGTAAAATTATAGAGTGAATGACTCACTAGAATGGTGGAATCTTATCTTTAAGAAGAGATGTGATGGCTATGCTCATTCACAAGAAGATGATGATTTTTACAATGAGGTTCTAGAGGAATTTTTAACATAAAGAAAATCCAAAACCCTAACCTTGGAAGATGAAACACCACAATGTTTGTGGGCCCCGATGGGGGTAGTTGGTACGCGAAATTCCCAAGGGCATAACTTTTGCATATGCTCTATGTTTTGGGAGCACAATAGATCATTGGAAAGTTCAATCTGAGGACTACACATTTTTTTTCACACTCTGGCTAAATCCTATAGTGTGACTTTGGTGGGCCCAAAAAATGTTGTTTAGGGCCTCAAAATGGCCATGAAAATTTAGGACCCAAAAATATGTAGAGAAACTTCCAAGGTGGAAACCAATGTTTTCAACTACTGGAATAGGTGGGTGGCCACATATTTCCACCTGGATCAAGAAGATTTTATTTTTCTGACTAAAAATAGAGGGCCATGGATTAACCTGGTGGAAAAACCACACATAGACACTTAGGTTGGAGGGTGATCCACTAGTAACTAAGTGGGAGGTGTTTAAAACCATTAACAAGTCCCAGTTTTATCCTATTGGGTATGTAGAGGACTAGTGGATCCATTGGCATCACTTCAGGAAGATAGAGGGGTAGAGTGTGCAAGAGTACACCACTTATTTTAGGAAGATGGAAATCATGTTATCTATCTCTACGAATAATTGATATGTACTCCTCCAGTATCTAGGGGTTCTACACAATTATTTTTGAAAGAAATTGATTCTCTTCAAACAAAGGACTATTGATGGATACTTTGTGCAAGCATAATACCTGGAGAACATAGGGCATCAGAAAAGGAAACCAAGTGGTTCTAAATAAACATACCACTAAGATGATTCCAAGGAGGAGAAGAAGAAGTGGAAAGGAAAAAGAAAACAAAACAAAAGATATTTCACATCAGTGCAAGGATCCAAACAACCATTTTAGCAATTGAAATATCAATGTTCACACAGAATATAAGTGTTGGAAGCTACATCCAAAGCTGAATCCAAATAATTGTAAGAATAATGCCAAGAAGAAGAACTTGATGGGTATGGATTCAGAAAACCAGGTAGAGAGAATATTGGATCTGGATGAGAATATTGTAAGCACTTCAATGTATATGGAGGTGAATCTGACTATCTATCATCACAAAGAAGATAAGGAGATGACTAAACTCTTCCACATTAAGATTCAAGTCAAAAATACCAAGGTAGATTCTCTATTCGAATTCTGTTCACAAGATAAACTTGTAGCAGATGATCTACTTAGCCAGCTTGGTTTGGAGGTTCATGATCATCCAAACTCATATCCACTGGGATGAGTGAATACATATGCAAAGATCGAAGTCACTAAATAGTCTAAGATCAATTTTGGTATAAGTGCATATTTTATTGATGAAGTGAAATTAGATGTAGTACCCCTTGATGTGTGTGGTGTGTTAGAAATGTTGTTTCCATTGATTTCAAATATAGGGGGTGCCTATAGATGTCTAATATAAATATTACAAGCCTACATATGTCCAAGATAAAGATTGCAAGATGGAGATTATTGAAAGTATTACTTTTTTATTTTTTATTATCATTTTGGATACCCTGTCTTTGAAGGAATTTTTAACCTACGTACCTAGATCAAATGGGATAACAAGTTAAATGGTTGTAAATATTATTCCGAGACCTTTCCAACGATATATAGAAATCCTTCTAACTCCCTAGGAATGAGGATATTTGAATTTTTTCGTCTGACAACCCAGCTAGAAAATTGAGGTCGGCTCAACCAGTCTTTACAGGTAGACCCTGAAAGTGCGGAAACATTACTATAAATATAGGATATATTTATGCATTTTTTGGGAAACCAAGAAAGAGATCAATTTTAAGGTGCACAAAATTCATCTGATACAATATATTACAACAAAGTTATACAATATATTATATTCACGTGTAGCATTTAGGAAATCATCCAATGATCACAATACTATCACCATTGAGAACATGTCAACTAGATGTGTTAATTAGGATAGTTTGTAACCATGAAAAGAGTGATCCAATTATGTATTTGGAGCATTCTAGACCATGAGGTTTATCCCTTGGATATTGGAGATTAGGGTTTTGTGATAAAAGTTTCGGGTGGAATTGTGCATAATAAGAGGTAGAGAGGATGGATTTTCTTGGAGGATGTCTTGGAGGGATGTTGCATATTGGATATTCTTGGGTGCTAGAGTTTATAGAGTTGGAAGGATTTTTACTATATTTGAGAGAAGGCTATGGTATATACATGTACTTCATCTTGAGAATATTGATGAGCTTTCCAACTAATCAAAACCTGTGCAATTTTCATATTTTATTTTTAGCCATATATTTTGTTTATGCATTGTTATTTGAAGCCATATATTTATTGTTGATTTGACATAATTAAAAGGACAATTATTAAGTTATTTGACATCTAGGTGGAAAATTTGGAGGAATTGACTTGTAGGATCCATTTTAGGGGCAGGTCTTAATTTGGTGATTTGGGGTCTAGAACCTTCCATAGCCATTTTGAGGCATGGAACGACAATTTTTGGGGTCAAAACTTTGTGATCATGGCTCTTAGCCCCTTTCCACTATTCTACACACCGATACTTTTCCAACAATGTAAAAATTACCTCAAACTAAGCTCATATGCAAGATTTATGCCTCTCACAAATTTATCTACCTTTTTGACCACCATGGTACCAAATGGATGCCACACCAGCCCTAGATGGCTATCAAGTTGTGTTAAATATCGGGCTTCTAAAATAAAGGGTTCCATTCTTTAACATTGTACTTGTTCCATAGTTTAGTAGAGAATTTATAAGTGTCAAAGGAAACTCCATAGTGAGTGCCTCCTTCTTTGTATTTGCATTTTCATAACTAAACAAAAGGGAGAAGATCACATGCCTCACCTTAAACATGGGTTTTCTTCTATTTCAGGTTTCCCAAGATACATCTTGTGTTCATTTGTGTGCATGGTGTGTTCATTTGTTTGATGTTTCATTTTCATAAACTTGAGAAATAAGACAGTGATAATAAATGAGATATAAGGAAGTAAACATGTGTAATAAAATATTTTCAAAACAATATAAGATCTATTATGACAAGTTGTTCCAATGGAATATCTTTGTTAATTTACATATCATGTTGGTATCATAGAAATTTTCTTTGGGGTATTGGTGGGATGTTTCAATATCCAATAATTGTCTTAAGAAGGAAGATGGGGAACCCTAGCCATGGAAAATAAGTCATAACAACCCTTGAGATGTAGTGGAAGAGATATTTGTAAGGATACAAGAGAAAATTGTTGATATCTCTCACAACATGGCCCTCCTCATGCCATCTCTAATGAACAAGTTCAGAACATTTTTGGGAGGTTGGTGGTTCAAACTTAGTAGTTGAATCACATAAGAAACTAGGAGATAGTAAATACATAGAAAATAATTAACAAAAATGATCTTGATAAATAGAAACCAATTTCCAATGCCATCACTCCTTCACAACCTTTATTCAAACTGGAAGAGAAAGTGGGCATCAATCCATATCAAGGTGAGATTTATGTTGTTAAGTTGAATCATTGGTTACAACAATTGGAATTTGTATTTTAGTGTCCAAAATACATATGAAGAGTAGAAGTGATCCAGATGGAAATTGGTGTCCACCCACCTATTACACTATCTCAAAACAAGGGTTTCCACCTTGGCAATATTTCTACATCTTTTCAGATCCTAAACTTTTGGGGTTGGTTTGAGGCCCTAAACAACATGTTTTGGGCCCACCATAGCCACATTGTAGGCTTTAGCTAGATTGTGATAGAGATTTTTTTATTCCTCATAGATACCTTTCCAATGAGCTATTGTGCACCCCAAATGAAGATCGTATGAAAAAATTACCCCCTTGGGAATTTGACGTACCAACTACCACCATCGGTGCCTGCAAACCTTTTGGAATTTCATCTTTCAGGGTTAGGGTTTTGGATACCACTTATCCATATTATTTTGAGAATGAAATGAAGGAAGAGATATAATAGTGAAATATACATAGATATTGCAATAAACACATAGATACAATAATGCACAATTTTTATTAATGAGAGAAATGTATAGAAACTGTAAAATTACGGAGTGAATGATTCACTAGACTGGTGGGAACTTATCTCTAAGAAGAGGTGTGATGGCTACACTCATTCGCAATAAGATGATGATTTTTGAAATGGGGCTCTAGAGGCCTTTTTAACATAAATAAAATCCAAAACCCTAACCCTGAAAGATGAAACACCAAAAGGTTTGTGGGCCCCGATGGGGGTAGTTGGTACGTCAACTTTCCAAGGGAGTAACGCTTTCATATGATCTTTGTTTGGGGAGAATGATAGATCATTGGAAAGGTATATCCAAGGAATACACATGTTTTTGTCACAATATAGACAAATAATATAATGTAACTATGGTGGGACCAAAAAATGTTGTTTAGGGCCTCAAAGTGGCCCTAAACGTTGAGGACCCAAAAAGATATAGAAAAGATTCCAAGGTGGAAACCCATGTTTTGAGATAGTGGAATAGGTGGGTGGCCACTGATTTCCACATGAATCAAGAAGATTTCATTTTCTTGAATAAAAATAGAGGGCTATGGACTAACCTAGTGGGAAAAACACATAGAGACACTTAGGTTGGAGAGTGATCCACTAGTAACTAAGTGGGAGGTGTTTAAAAGTCATTAACAAGTCCCAGTTTTGTCCTATTGGGTATGTAGAGGACCAATGGATCCGTTGGCATCACTTCAGGAAGATAGAGGGGTAGAGTGTGCAAGAGTACACCACTTATTTTAGGAAGATGGAAATCATGTTATCTATCTCTACCAATAATTAATATGTACTCCTCCAATATCTAGGGTTTATACACAATTATTTTTGAAAGAAATTGATTCTCTTAAAACAAAGGACTATTGATGGAGACTTTGTGTAGGCATAATACCTGGAGAACATAGGGCATCAGAAAAGGAAACCAAGTGGTTCTAAATAAACATACCACTAAGATGATTCCAACGAGGAGAAGAAGAAGTGGAAAGGAAAAAGATAATAAAACAAAATATATTTCACATCAGTGCAAGGATGAAAACAACCATTTTAGCCATTGAGATATCAATGGTCTCACCGAAGATAAGTTTTGGAAGCTACATCTAGAGATGAATCGAAAGAATTATAAGAAGGATGCCAAGAAGAAGAACTTGATGGGTATGGATTCAGGAAACTAGGTACAAAGAATCTTGGATATGGATGAGAATATTGTATACCCTTCAATGTATATGGAGGTGAATTTGACTATCTATCATCACAAAGAAGAGAAGGATATGATTAAACTTGCCACATTAAAATTCAAGTCAAAAGTATCGAGGTAGATGCTCTATTCGATTCTGGTTCACAAGCCAAACTTGTAGCATATGATCTACTTAGCCATGTTGGTTTGGAGGTTCATGATCATCCAAACTCATATCCACTAGAATGTGTGAATACAAATGCAAAGATCAAAGTCACTAAATAGTCTAAGATCAAGTTTGGTATAAGTGCATATTTTATTGATGAAGTGGAATTAGATGTAGTACCCCTTGATGTGTGTGGTGTGTTGGAAATATTTTTTCCATTGATGTCAAATATAGGGTGAGCCTAAAAATGTCTATGATAAATATTACAAGCCTACATATGTCCAAGATAAATATTGCAAGATGGACATTGTTGAAAGTATTACTTTTTTCTTTTTGATGATCAGTTTGGATACCCTATATTTAAAGAAAATTTTAACCTATGTACCTACATCAAATGGTATCACAAGTTATATGGTTGGAAATCTTATTTTGAGACCTTTCCAATGGTATATAACAATCCTTCTAACTCCATAGAAATGAAGATATATGAATTTTTTCATCTGACAACCCAGCTAGAAAATTGAGGTCGGCTCAACCAGACTTTACAGGTCGACCCTGAAAGTGGGGAAACATTAATATAAATATAAGATATATTTTCTCATTTGTCATGAAACCAAGCAAGAGATAAATTTTTAGGTGCACAAAATTGATCCGATACAATATATTACAACAAAGTTATATAATATATTGCATTCACTTGTAGCATTTAGGAAACCATCCAATGATTACAATACTATCACCATTTAGAACATGTCAACTAGATGTGTTATTTAGGAAAGTTTTTAACTATGAAAATAGTGATCCAATTATGTATTTAGATCATTTTATACCATGAGGTTTATCCCTTGGATATTGGAGATTAGGGTTTTGTGATCAAATTTTCGGGTGGAATTGTGAAGAATAAGAGGTAGAGAGGATGGATTTCCTTGGAGGATGTGTTGGAGTGATGTTGCATATTGGATATTCTTGGGTGCTATGGTTTAGAGAGTTGGGAGTATTTGTAATATATTTGAGAGTAGAATATGGTATATACATGTACTTCATTTCGAGAATATTGATGAACTTTCCAACTAATCAAAACTTGTGCAAATTTCATATTTTATTTTCAGCCATATATTTTCAGTATGCATTGTTATTTATATCAATATATGTCTTGTTGATTTGACACAATTAAAAGGAAAATTATTAATTTATTTGACATCTAGGTGGAAAATTTGGAGGAACTGACTTGTAGGGTCCATTTTAGGGACATGTCCTAATTTGTTGATCTGGGGTCTCGAACCTTCCATAGCCATTTTGAGGCATGAAACGACAATTTTTTGGGTCAAAAATTTGTCAGAATGGCTCCTATCCCCCTGCCACTATTCTATACACCGAGACTTTTCCATCAGTGTAAAAATCACCTCAAACTAAGCTCATATGTATGAGTTATGCCTCTCACAAGTGTCTCTACCTTGTTGACCACCATGGTACCAAATGGATGCCATGTCAGCCCCCATTGATCACACATGTAGGGCTACCCATGTATGTACTTTCAATAATATTATATAAGGTCTAAAACCTAACACTAATTGAGGATCGAGGCTTGCAAAAACCCTAACCCTAGATGGCTATCAAGTTGTGTTAAATATTGCATTTCTAAAGGAAAGGGTTCCATTCTTTAGCATTGTACTTGTTTCATAGTTGACTAGAGAATCTAGAAGTGTCAAAGGAAACTCCAGAGTGAGTACCTCCTTATTTGTATTTTCATTTTCATAACTAAATAAAATGGATAATATCATATGCCTCACCTTCAAGATGGGTTTTCTCCTATTTCAGGTTTCCCGAGATACATCTTGTGTTCATTTTTGTGGATGGTGTGTTCATTTGTTTGATGTTTCATTTTCATAAATTTGAGAAATAAGACGATGATAATAAATATGAGATAAAAGGAAGTAAACATACATAATAAAATATTTTCAAAATAATATAAGATCTATTATAACAAGTTGTTCCAATGGAATATCTTTTACAATTTACATATCATGTTGGTATCATAGAAATTTTCTTTGGGTTATTTGTGGGAATTTTCAAGATCCAAGAAATGGCTTAAGAAGGAAGATGTGGAACCTTAGCCATGGAAAATGAGTTATAACAACCCTTGAGATGTAATGGAAGAGATATTTGTAAGGCTAGAAGAGAAAGTTGTTGATATCTCTCACAACATGACCCTCCTCATGCCATCTCTAGTGAACAAGTTTGGAACTTTGTGAGAGGTTAGTGGTTCAAACTTAGTAGTTGAATCACATGAGAAACTAGGAGACAATAAATACATAGAAAAGAAGTAAAAAAATGATCCTGATAAAGAACAACCAAGTTCCAATGCCATCACTCCTTCAAAACCATTTTTCGAACTGGAAGCGAAAGTGGGCATCAATCCATATCAAGTTGACATTTATGTTGTTAAGTTTAATCATTGGTTGCAACAATTGGAATTGTATTTTAGTGTCCATAATAAATATGAAGAGTATAAGTGATCCAGGAAAAAATTGGTGTCCACCCACCTATTCCACTAGCTCAAAATAGGGGTTTCCACCTTGGTAGTTGTTCTACAGCTTTTCTGGTCTTAAACTTTTGGGGTTGTTTTGAAGCCCTAAACAACATTTTTTGGACCATCTAAAGTCACACTCTTGTATTTAGATAGAGTGTGACAACAACTTGTGTATTCCTTGGATAGACCTTTCCAATGAACTATCGTGCACTCCAGAAAAAGATCATATGCTAGAGTTACGCCCTTGTGAAGTTGACATACCAACTACCCCAATCGGGGCCCACAAACCTTTTGTTGTTTCATCTTCATGGGTTAGAGTTTTGGATACCACTTATACATATTATTTTGAGAATGAAATGAAGGAAGAGATATAACAATGAAATTTACATAGATATTGCAATAAACACATAGATGCAGTAATGAACAATTTTTATCAATGAGAGAAATGTATAGAAACTGTAAAATTACAGAGTGAATGACTCACTAGAATGGTGGCATCTTATCTCTGAGAAGCGATGTGATGGATACGCTCATTCAAAAGAAGATGAATATTTTTACAATGAGGCTCTAGTGGCCTTTTTAAAATAAATAAAATCCAAAACTCTAACCCAGAAGATGAAACGCCAAAAGGTTTGCGGGCCCCGATGGCGGTAGTTGGTACGTCAACTTACCAAGGGCATAAGTTTTGCATACGATCTTTATTTTGATAGCACGATATCTCATTGGAAAGGTCTATCCAAGGACTACACATTTGTTGTCACACTCTGGCTAAATATTATAGTGTGACTATGGTGGGACCAAAAAATGTTGTTTAGGGATTCGAAATGGCCACTAAAGTTTAGGACCCAAAAAGCTATAGAAAAACTTCCAAGGTGGAAACCCATGTTTTGAGCTAGTGGAATAGGTGGGTGGTCACCGATATCCTCCTGGATCAAGAAGATTTTATTTTCCTAACTAAAAATAGAGGACCATTGACTAACCTAGTGGGAAAACCACATAGAGACACTTAGGTTGGAGGGTGGTCCAGTAGTAACTAAGTGGGAGGTGTTTACAACCCTTAACAAGTCCCAATTTTATCCTATTGGGTATGCAGAGGACTAATCGATCCATTAGCATCACTTCAGGAAGAGACAGGGGTAGATTTTTCAAGAGTACACCACTGATTTTAGGGAGATGGAAATCATGTTATCTATCTCTACCAATAATCTATATGTACTCCTCCAGTATATGGGGTTCTACACAATTATTTTTGAAAGAAAGCGATTCTCTTCAAACTAAGGACTATTGATGGGGACTTTGTACAAGCACGATACCTAGAGAACATAGGCCATCAGAAAGGGAAACGAAGTGGTGCAAAATAAACATACCACTAAGATGATTCTAAGGAGGAGAAGAAGAAGTGGAAAGGAAAAAGACAAGAAAACAAAAGATATTTCACATCAATGCAAGGATCCAAACAACCATTTTAGCCATTGAAATATCAATGGTGACACCTAAGATAAGTGTTGGAAGCTACATCCAGATATGAATCCAAAGAAATGTAAGAAGGATGCCAAGACGAAGAACTTGATGGGTATGGATTCAGGAAACGAGGTAGGGATAATCTTGGATCTAGATGAGAATATTGTATGCACTTCAATGTATATGGAGGTGAATATAACTATCTTTCATCACAAAGAAGAGAAGTAGATGAGTAAACTCTTCCACATTAAGATCCAATTCAAAAAGACCAAGGTAGATGTTATATTCGATTCTGGTTCACAAGACAAAATTGTAGCAGATGATCTACTTAGCCAGCCTTGTTTGGAGGTTCATGATAATCCTAACTCATATCCAATGGGATGAGTAAATACAGATGCAGAGATAAAATTCACTAAATATTCTAAGATTTAGTTTGGTATAAGTGCACATTTTATTGATGAAGTGGAATTAGAAGTAGTACTCATTGACATGTGTGGTGTGTTGGAAATATTGTTGCCATTGATGTCAAATATAGAGGGAGCCTACAGATGTCCAAGATAAATATTACAAGCCTACATATGTCCAAGATAAAATTGCAATATGGACATTATTGAAAGTATTACTTTTGGTTTTTTGATGATCAATTTGAATACCTTGTATTTGAAGGCATTTTTAACCTACGTACCTAGATCATATGGGATGAAAATTTATATGGTTGAAAATCGTTTTCTGAGACCTTTCCAATGGTATATGACATTCCTTTTAACTCCCTATGAATTAAGATATATATTTTTTGTCTGACAACCCAACTAGAAAATTGAGGTTGACTCAACCAGTCTTTATAGGTCAACCTTGAAAGTGGGGAAAAATTACTATAAATATATAATATATTTTCACATTTGTGGTGCAACCAAGAAAGAGATCAATTTTTAGGTGCAAAAAATTGATCTGATACAATATGTTACAACAAAGTTATACAATATATTACATTCACTTGTAGCATTTAGGAAACCATCCAATCATCACAATATTTTCACCATTTAGAACATGTCAACAAGATGTGTTATTTAGGAAAGTTTGTAACCATGAAAAGAGTGATCCAATTATGTATTTAGAGAATTCTAGACTGTGAGGTTTATCCCTTGGATATTGGAGATTAGGGTTTTGTGATAAAATTTTAGTGTGGAATTGTGAAGAATAAGAGGTAGAGAGGATGGATTTCCTTGGAGGATGTATTGGAGTGATGTTTCATATTGGATATTATTGGGTTCTAGGGTTTAGAGAGTTGGGAGGATTTGTACTATATTTGAGAGAAGGCTATAGTATATACATGTACTTCATCTTGAGAATATTGATGAACTTTCCAACAAATCAAAACTTGTACAACTTTCATATTTTGATTTCATCCATATATTTTCTTTATGCATTGTTATTTATAACAATATATGTCTTGTTCATTTGACATAATTAAAAGGATAATTATTGAGTTATTTTACATCTAGGTGGAAAATTTGGAGGCACTGACTTGTAGGTTGATTTTAGGGGCAGGTCCCAATTTGGTGATTTAGGGTCTCGAACCTTGCATAGCCATTTTGAGGCATGAAACAACAATTTTTGGGTCAAAACTTTGTGAGCATGGATCTTATCCCCTTGCCACTATTCTACACACCGATAATTTTCCAATAGTGTAAAAATCACCTCAAACTAAGCTCATATGCAGGAGTTATGCCTCTCGCAAGTTTCTCTACCTTGTTGACTACCATGGTACCAAATGGATGCCACGCCATCCCCCATTACTCACACATGTGGGGCTAGCCATGTATGGACTTTCAAGAATATTCTAGAAGGTATAAAACCTAACAGTAATTGAGGGTTGAGGTATGCAAAAACCCTAACCCCAGATGGATATCAAGTTGTTTTAAATATCGGGCTTCTAAAAGAAAGGGTTCCATTCTTTAGCATTGTACTTGTTCCATAGTTGAGTAGAGAATCTAGAAGTGTCAAAGGAAACTCCATAGTGAGTGCCTCCTTCTTTGTATTTGCATTTTCATAACTAAAGGAAAGGGAGAATATTATATTCCTCACCTTCAAGATGGGTTTTCTCCTATTTCAGGTTTCCCAAGATACATCTTGTGTTCATTTGTGTGGATGGTGTGTTCATTTGTTTGATGTTTCATTTTCATAAATTTGAGAAATAAGACAGTGATAATAAATATGAGATGTAAGGAAGTAAACATCCAAAATAAAATATTTTCAAAATAATATAAGATCTTTTATGACAAATTTTTCCAATGGAATATCTTTGACAATTTTCATATCATGTTGGTATCATTGCAATTTTCTTTGGGGTATTTGTGGGAAGTTTCAATATCTAGGAATTAGCTTAAGACGGAAGATGCAGAACCCTAGACATGGAAAACGAGTCATAGAAACCCTTGATATGTAGTGGAAGATATTTCTGTAAGGATAGAAGAGAAACTTGTTGATATCTCTCACAACATGGCCCTCCTCATGCTATCTCTAGCGAACAAGTTCAGAACTTTTTGGGAGGTTGGTGGTTCAAACTTAGTACTTGAATCACATGAGAAAATAGGAGATAGTAAGTACATAGGAAACAAGTTCCAAGTTCCAATGCCATCACTCCTTCACAACCTCTATTCAAACTGGAAGCGAAAGTGGGAATCAATCCATATCAAGGTGAGATTTATGTTGTTAAGTTGAATCATTAGTTGCAATAGTTGGAATTGTATTTTACTGTCCATAATAAATATGAAGAGTAGAATTTATCCAAGTGGAAATTAGTGTCCACTTACCTATTCCACTAGCTCAAAAGAGGGGTTTCCATCTTGGCAGTTTTTCTACAAATTTTCATGTCCTAAACTTTTGGGGTTGTTTTGAAGCCCTAAACAACATTTTTTGGGCCCACCACAGTCACATTTTAGGCTTTGGCCAGATTTTTATGTAAAATTGCGTATTCCTAGGATTGACCTTTCCAACAAGATATTTTTTTCCCCAAACAAAGATCGTATGCAAAAGTTACTCCCTTGGGAAGTTGACGTACCAACTACCCCCATTGGGGCCTGCAAACCTTTTGGATTTTGATCTTTCGGGGTTAGGGTTTTGGATACCACTTATCCAGATTATTTTGAGAATGAAATGAAGGTAGAGATATAACAATGAAATATGCATAGATATTTCAATAAACACATATATACAGTAATGCACAATTTTTATTAATGAGAGAAATGTATAGAAACTGTAAAATTACTAAGCGAATGGCTCACTAGAATGGTAGTAGCTTATCTCTAAGAAGAGATGTGATGGCTACGATCATTCGCAAGAAGATGATGATTTTTACAATGAGGCTCTAGATTCATTTTTAACATAAATAAAATCCAAAACCCTAAACCTGGAAGATGAAATGCCAAAAGTTTTACGAGCCCCGATGGGGGTAGTCGGTACGTCAACTTTCCAAGGGAGTAACTTTTGCATATGATATCCATCTGGGGAGCACGATAAATCATTGGAATGGTCTCCATGTCCCTCTATTTTTAGTTAGGAAAATGAAATCTTCATGATCCAGGAGGAAATCAGTGGCCACCCACCTCTTCTACTAGCTCAAAACATGGGTTTCCACCTTGGCAGTTTTTCTACATCTTTTCCGGTCCTAAACTTTCAAGGTCATTTTGAGGCCCTAAACAATGTTTTTTGGGCCCGCCACATTTACACTATAGGATTTATCCAAAGTGTGATGAAACATGTATGGCGGCCCAAAAAAAGTTGGTTAGGGCCTCAAAACGACCTTGGAATTTTAGGATCTAAAAAGTTGTAGAAAAACCGCCAAGGTGGAAATCCATGTTTTGAGCTAGTGGAATAGGTGGGTGGCCATCGATTTTTGCTTGGATCATGAAGATTTCATTTCCATGACTAAAAATAGAGGGACATGGACTAACCTAGTGGGAAAACCACATAGAGACACTTAGTTTGGAGGGCGATCCACTAGTAACTAAGTGGGAGGTGTTTAAAAACCTTAATATGTCCCAGTTTTATCCTATTGGGTATGTAGAGGACTAGTGGATCCGTTGGAATCACTTCAGGAAGAGACAGGGGTAGAGTTTGCAAGAGTACACCATTGATTTTAGGAACATGGAAATCATGTTGTCTATCTCTACCAATAATCTATATGTACTCCTCCAATATCTAAGGGTTCTACACAATCATTTTTGAAAAAAAGTGATTCTTTTTAAACTAAGGAATATTGATTGGGCATTTTTGCAAGCACAATTCTTGGAGAACATAGGCCATAAGAAAGGGAAATCAAGTGGTGATAAATAAACATACCACTAATATGATTCTAAGGAGGAGAATAAGAAGTGGAAAGGAAAAATACAAGAACAAAAAAAGATATTTCACATCAGTGAAAGGATACAAACAACCATTTTATCCATTGAAATATCAATGGTCACACTGAAGATGAGTGTTGGAAGATACATCCAGAGTTGAATCCAAAGAACTGTAAGAAGGATTCCATAAAGAAGAACTTGATGGGTATGTATTCAAGAAACCAGGTAGAGAGAATCTTGGATCTTGATGAGAATATTGAATGCACTTAAATGTATATGGAGGTGAATCTGACTATCTGGCATCACAAAGAAGAGAAGAATATGAGTAAACTCTTCCACATTAATATCCAAGTCAAAAATACCAAGGTAGATTCTCTATTTGATTCTGGTTCACAGTCCAAACTTGTAGCAAATGACCTACTTAGCTAGCTTGGTTTGGAGGTTCATGATAATACAAACTCATATCCACTGGGATGAGGGAATACAGATGCAAAGATCAAAGTCACCAAATAGTCTAAGATAAAGTTTGGTATAAGTGCATATTTTATTGATGAATTAGAATTAGATGCACTACCCCTTAACGTGTATGGTGTGTTGGAAATATTGTTTCCATTGATGTCAAATATAGGGGGAGCCTACATATGTCCAAGATAAATATTACAAGCCTACATATGTACAAGATAAATATTGCAAGATGGAAAGTGTTCAAAGTATTACTTTTGGATTTTTGATGATCAGTTTGGATACCATGTATTTGAAGGAATTTTTAACCTACGTACCTAGATGAAATGGGATCACAAGTTATGTGGTTTGAAATATTATTTCGAGACCTTTCCAACAATATATAGAATTACTTCTAACTCCCTAGGAATGAGGATATATGGATTTTTCTATCTGACAACCCAACTAGAAAATTGAGGTCAGCTCAACCAGTCTTTACAGGTCAACCTTGAAAGTGGGGAAGCATTACTATAAATATAGGATATATTTTCACATTTGTAGTGCAACCAAGAAAGAGATCAATTTTGAGGTGCACAAAATTGATCTAATGCACGCTAAAGGTGTTAGGGTGTCTTTCTGGTGTGCAAGAGAAGTCAACGGGATTTTCTTGGGGTATTTCTTGTTCTCAAGGCGCACTATGAAGGAATAAAGGTCTATGATGTTGTCATGCACAATGTTTTGAGGTTGTGATGTTTCCATCAGTGGATTTTTCCATCAGTGGATGTTGTCATTAGTGGATGTTGTCATTAGTGATTACACTCTTCAAATGATGCTTACTAGAAGGATACATGTGACTAAGGTTTGAAGGATTGTCTATGGAATGAATGATGCAGGTAAATTTAGAAGTACTATATGCATGAATATCCTAGATTCATGTCTACACATATCTTGTTGAGTTTGTGCTCAGGTGACTGGATTGGTGTCTCCAGCGGGTTGGTGCTTTCAAATGTTGTTACAGTATATTGGTGCCTACAAGTGTGGTTGATTTGGTGCTCAATTGAGGAGATTAGTGTCTCTAGTATATTCATGCCTACATCTTGGTAAGTTGGTTCCAAACTAATTATATTGGTCTCTCTAGTAGGTTGGTTCCTACAAACATTTATAAAGATACGTTTTTTTTGGTTTTCTCCCACAAGGGTTTCCATGTTAAACTTTGTGCATTGTGACTTGAGTTTATATGTGATTATTATTTCTTAGCTATTGAATGATTTATGAATGGTTAAATAAAGTAAAAAGTATCATATAATGATTCACCCCCTCCTCTCATTATTAGCATAAGCTCAACAATTGGTATCATATCAGGTTCCTTCAGAAATGGTCTACCCAATGGAAGGTAGATCTCAGAAGCACATATGGCTAGTCATGAAGGTTTCTTCACAAAAAAGGGTCCATTGTTGTTATGGTATTTTTCCCAAAACAACAATGAAGTGGTTACAACCTGACTCCAACTGTCGAAACTGCCTCGAAGCCAACCACCTAGGTTCCTCCAAAAGCTCCTTCAGGCATCACTCAACAAGATTTCCCTTCCCTGGATGACCCAATAAGGATAGGAACACACCTTATGGTCATATAGGGTAAAGGGAATAAGACTGGAAAAAGGGTTCCAGGTCACAGGGATTCTACTCAGAGAATGAAGGGGAAGAGGGAGACTTGCAATTTCTTCAGCATAACTTTTCACCTAGGTTGTCCTCCTCATACATGCCCCCAAAGGTGTATTTATACCATCCTCAATAGCTTAAGTAGGTTGAATTCCATTGGTACTAGATTAGGGAAGTTGGGAAATGAGGCCAACCAAAATCCTCACCCGAAAATGTGGAATTATTTTATTTTTCACATTTTTTGAGGGAATTCATGGGTTGTACAATAGCAAGGCGCAGATGTCTGCATGTTGCACCAAGGAAACCCATGGATATGAGTAAAATAATTGTTTTTTAAGTGATTATGATAAGGGAACTTGGGATTTCAAGTTTCATTTCAAGGACAAGGGATAGGCCATATCACAATGCAAATAGTGTGGCAAATTGTGGTATAACAGATGCCCCCTAATGTGTGAGTTCATAAGGGAAACTGATGGTCGAAATAAATTACAACTCTGAGAGGCGAGGATTCATTGAAGTAGATCCAAATGAAGGTTCTCGAATAGTTTATCCAAGAATAGAAACCATCAACAGAGATCAAGTAAGAGTATTCTCCATCCCAAGTCAGGCATACCCATGTGCAAGAGTGATGTAAGCACAACCACCAAATCAAATACACACTCTCCTCCTGTTTTTGTTTTTATTTTTTATTTTTTTGTCTTTTTCATATTATTAAATACTGAAAAATTATAAAATAATGTTATATTACAGTGGAGGAAACGAATGTCGTAGGAAAGAAAACTAGTTCCAAGGCACAATGAACATACCTATGCTCAATGCAAGAAAGCATGTACATGATAAGGACACTTGGGGGATGTTTCCTCCATGTTCAAGGTGTCAAGTCAAAAAGACACAAATTACAAGGTTAAAAACTAATGGGAAGGCATAAGCAATTGGTTCAACAAGAGAAATTTGAAGATGACATTAGGCCTAAAAGAGAAAGTAATTAATATGTAATGAATTACAACTCAACAAAGTTTGGAAGGCCTTGAGGGTGAGTTAGCGAGAAAATGATTGAGAGGAATTCATGAGGCTTCAACACAAAGACATGGCAAGACTAAAAAGGGATTTTGAGCCGATGGAGAAAATGCAGCATGGGTATACAAATTCCAGTGAGGTACCAACTAAAACACCCATGGAGAGGTAAGCTCTACCATCTATAAGTGGCATATTTAAGCAACAAGAAGGGTATGATGCCATTAACGAATGGGGTTGAACCTATGGAAAATATGTTTTCGGTAAAAATAGATGCATTATGCAAGAGATATGGGGCCTACACAATATTTAATTAAGGAATACAATACCTGCTGAAGAGTCAGAATTTTTTTTGTAGAGACTGTTATCACCGAAATTGCGTCTACAACATTGCACACAAATGGTTACAGAAATACAGCAATGCCAACAACAATTAGTTCATCTACAACACTAAAATACATTTCAAAAGGCAAAATCTATACAATTGGGCAAAGTTCGGCATGTGCAAACTCACTAAAGGAAGCGTGCGCATAATGCGTGGGCCAACAAAGCCCGTAGAGCACATAATGTACCAAATGCACGATTGTGTACGAGAAAAGCCGTGAACTCTTGTGAACGATGCATTTATGGTTCTTTTTTCCCCCCCAACCACTTACGAACCAACTCCCAACTTGATTTGACCTCCATATCTGAGAAAACTTCGAATGGGGCATTGGTCAAGGACCAAAGGGTTCCCTAAAGGGCCCCTTGTTCACACTAAGAACCAATTGATTTTTTCCTTGAAGAAATGCTATAAAAGTAAGCTATGGGTGCACTAAGAAACCAATATCTTCATAGTATTTTTATGTTGTCTCAATTCTCCCTTGATAATCCTCTTTTCTCCTCAGAGTATTCAAACATCATTGCAATAGACCATTCCACTCACCTCTTGAGGGAATAGGCATTGATTTTCTTCATCATTTTCCATTTTTCTTCCATTGTAAGAAGAGATCCCCATTAGGGAACTCAAGATCCCTCCCAAGGAGGAAGAGGGGACTCATAAGTCCTCATTTTTCTCTACAACCTTTTTCCAACTAATATAGTTATCCATTCATGGCATAATCTTGTTCATTGGTTGATTGTTTATGGTTCTAAGTTTCTTATGCATTATAGTTTTTATTTTCTTAGTTTTTTTAGTATGTTTATTTGTTTATTACATGTGTTTGGCTTGCTTAACCCACTCGCGAACTTTTGTCTTGTCTAGCAGGCCCAAATAGGCATGCAAGTGCCATTGTTTTGCTCACCCAAGTGACAAAACGAGCACAACAGATTGGAAATCGTACTGGGGAAAAAGTATCAAATTCCACCCTATATGGGATTAGAGAGAACTTATTTTTAATCAATTTGTCTTGTAGGTACCAAAATCGGCCCAGCCTTACCTGTCAAAATCCAAATTCTGAGTTGGAGGAGGAGAATTTCACTCAAAAATTTTCCCCCGACGCATATCAGAAAGTGTGCGGGTATTCCAGCCCATAGACATGCACTCTGTGCAATGTGCACCCAAAAGGATTCTTTTCTTTGCACATTTTGCACATTGTGCCCACAGTGCGCCTCTGTCAGAATTCTAACCTGCGCACATTTCCAGATTTTCAAAATTGTAAGGGTTTTTGTGATGATTTGAAGGCCCCTAGCCTTCAAATTCTTGCTTTCATGCAATTTTTAATGCCCAGGAATTGCAGTTAGACTCATTTCCCATATGAAAAGTTATCTAAACATAGAAACTTAGGGGGTAAAAAGAACCAAATATTTTCCTCTATTGCTTTGGTTTCCACATGGATGGCTTGTTTGGTTTGTAAAATTTAAGTTGAGATTATTGCTATCACATCTAACAACACTTACATTAGGACCAAAAATTAACTTTGATCATTGATTATTCTCTTCTCTCGCACCATAAAGTGATCTTTAGAATAAAAAAGATGGTTAAATGGGCATTTCATCTCCCTTAACAAAAATCTTTTGGAGAGGACAAATCCCGCCTAGGGCTCCTCTTAGTTTCTTTTTGAAATCATCTTAAATTTGTAAGGGCCCATACATGACCACATGTTGCAAACTTAGGATAGTTTCTTGAAATTGATTTCTTAGTTTACATCACTAGGGAAGTTTAAAGATCAAAGTAGTGGACCCATACATTCCCACATGCTTGCAATCTAGAATATTTTTTCAAGCGTTCTTAGTGTAACCAACATTAGGGAGTTTAAAGGATTGGTAAGGACCCATATGTACACAAGCTAGTTCCCTAGGGATTTTAAAATTCGTAAGGTTGTACCAATGACACTTAGTAAGTTAGGTAACAAATATTTGTAAGGACCAGAGGAAGTCCACATGTTGCAAATTGACACCTAACTTATTAAAATTTGGCACATTCTTTCACTTTCTCACACACAAAGTCACTCCTCACTCACATAATTTCCATCTTGAATTGTGGAGGTTTAAGTAGGTTTTCTCCAAAGGAACTCCAAAACGTCCCACTATTCCTTGAATAAACTATCCACACCCACATAACTCAAACGAGATTGGTTCACACCCCCAATCTCTCAACCCACCACATCTATTTTTTTTCTAAAAACACACTAATTTTTCCTCCAAATGAGGTGCCAAAAGGAATTTTTTAGTCTAGGTAGGATCTTGGGGGTAGGCATCCAAATAACCCCCCATTATTTGGTTCTCACATTTTTAAACATTAGAATTTGACAAATAGGGAAATTTCAAATTCTCCAAGTCAAGTGTTCCTACACCATAAGGCAGGGAGATACCCATGAAGGGTTGAAGGCCGAGGCACAATTGTTCTGTGTGTCCCCCCTTGAGTCACCCAACTGTTGGAAGGGATCCATTCTGTGACCCATTTATGAGGATGAAAATATACTTTGACCAAGGTACCTAGTGACCAAATTTAAGACATCTACCCAGGTGGAAATTGTGGGCTGCAATTGCACATTGATCAGATTTTGTGTGGCTATTAGGAAATATTGCCAGCTCTTTCGGGATATGCACCCTCTATCCCTCAATATAACTGATTATTTCATCCTTCACTAATTCCTATTCCAGTGGCTTCAGACCCCACTATTGAGTGCTCTTGGAAGGTCCAGTGCTATTTGAGATGAAGGACAATACATATTTTAGGACACGAGCATTTGTTTTATTTATTCCCCCATGTAGACAAAATCCACCTACCCACATATATGCTTATTTACAGTTTATATATGTATGATGCTCATTTGATTACATTGAATTGTGAGTTCTATTATCTTGTGAAGGTCCAAATTATACAAATATCTTGTTCATTTATTTCTTTCATCACCATTTGCACACATTCACTTTGCTAGTTGGACATCATAGGGGACCCACAGAATACCCATTGTTCTAGACGCTTGCAAAATCTCCCTCCTATTATAGGAGGAGTTCCTAGTATTGCCGACTCACCGGCTCAACCATCTCACACCCCCGTGAGTGCCACTATTTTTGGATTAGATTTACTTGGTTCGACTTTTCTTAGGTCCAATTCCCAAGGCCACCCATCCACTAGCTCTCCTTCACAAGGAGGCGGTGGGAAAACTTCTTCTCAAGGAAGTAGTACAAACCCACCAAATCTCTCCCAAGGGTCAGGTCCACTACCTACTCACACAATGGTTGGAACTAATCCTCCACCAAATCCCCCTATTCCATAGTTGTCATATCTCAAAATTCTTTATTTGATTAAACTCACGAATGATCCCATTTTGCGTGACCTCACATGGCCCAATATGCCTACCAAACTACATTTATATATTCCAAAATTTGAAGGAAAACTAGGGGAGGATCCCACCAACTATGTTATGAAATTCCACTTATGGTGCCTTTTTGTCCTTTTTTCAACTACTAGTTTGTCATGACACTGGTTTAGAACTGATCTCTCAATGAAAACAAATCTTAGCTATGCATATTGTCGACCACATCCACGAATGGCGTCGACGGCATAGTTTATGTAAAGAAAAAACCACCAAAAAACAACATCTCGATTGGTTTCTAAAATCACTCATCTCTATACTTGCCAAAGATGTGGCATCCACCTTCCCCCAATCCGAAGAGGAAGCTATCAGAAAAGCCCAATAATTCGACATCATTTATGCTCAATCGGGTTACTTATACACAGTATTACCTAATGCACCCAGACTTGTACCATTTGGCCAGGATAAACCTGGAATGTCTCACACTGCGGATGGGTTGATTGGTACCATGACACACCACAACCCTTACAACCAACCACTACCTATGTATGGAACACCTCAATATCCACAACCTTGCAGAGGGCCATCTCATTACCCTCTACCCCCTTACCAACATCCATATCTCGTTGCTCCCCCCCAACTCATGAGTGGACCCTTGTCGGCACCCATGATGTGCCCGAACTCAACCAAGTTGAGGTTCCCCTTCTACCTCAGCATATAACCTGGGAAATATTGAAAGTGCTTCACCTTCCTATGATCCCTATGGATCATTGCCACAAAACAATTATTATTTTCCATTTCCTAGTCCTCCACAGCCCGTGGCTCCTCCACATGGACAACCACATGCCAATGTTAAATTTTTTCAGCCCTCTCCCATCCAACAACTTCATACTTTTGAGCAGTTGAATAATACAAATACGGCCCATCAGATGAATAATGCCAAAAATAAAGGAAAAAATTGAAACAATAATAACCCGGGACTAGGTGGAAATAACCCCCAATAAAACCAACCTGATGGGGGAAACCAGAATCAAGGTAACCAGAACCCCCAAGGGGACAATAAAAACAAACTCCAAGGGAATAACAACAATAAAAATCTTAGGACGAACTTCCCTTGCGCTCTTTGCGGTGAGTATGGACATTATACTCACCATTTCCCCTAAATTGCCGACTTCAAATGGATGAAAGAATCCATGAACATGCCACGTCCTCCAACATCACTTGTTGCTCAACAGGCCCCACAACAATACTTGAAACAACCACCCCCGACCGTGTTGCAAAAACCTATTCCACACCAAGGTGTGATGAATACCCAACATGAGGTACACCCTGCCCCACCACAAATGGGGCAGTATCGAAACCCAGGGCCCATACACCCTGGAAATTTGGCGGATCGCAATATCGTCCTCACTAGCGAAGAAAAAATTATTTTGCAAATGCACGTTCATCAATACAATGCACCCCCTGAATCTACTCCAACCACCTCATACGTGGCTCCAGCTACATCCAAACAACCCTTGATGATCCCACTCCCTAATATTGAACCTACCATTTGTATCCCTTGCATCCTGTTACGACATAATGTTAACAAGCCTTAGGCTAGGGAAACACACAATTATATTCTGGTCGATGACTTGGCATAGTCTCCCGTAGCCATGTATGTATTGGAGGTCCTCCAAACCTATCCAACTTAGTGGAAATCCTTACTCTCTGCCTTGGAAGCAGTCAACCCAGCTGATACTAGACTCATCAAATTTGATATAGATAGCAGAGAACCATGTCTCCCCTCTCTGGTATCTTTCCAGATACCAGTCAAGATTCAGAACATCACGGTTCATCGGTGTATCATCGATGAATGTGCATCCACATGCATCATGTCCAAAACTATATGGCAGAAACTTGGCTCCCTAGATCTAGTACCATCCACCATCACCTTGAGAGCCTATGATGGTCGACTATCCTCCCCTAAAGGGATCTTCCAAAATGTCCCCGTCAAACTCGGAGGTAAAACCATCCTCATCGGCATCAAAGTTATCGATTCCCCACTTGATTACAACATCTTGTTTGGACATAGCTATGTGTACGCTATGAAGGTCATAGCCTCTTCTGTGTTTCGAATGATGATGATCCTCAACAACAGGAAAATCGTCACCATCAACCAAATTACACATTATGAGCCTAACCACTCTGCCAACATCTTTCCTCTTATCTGTACTAGCTCAGACTCTTATTCACTTATTGACATGGGTCCCGAAATTTTCAAGGACCCATCCTTTTTGGGGGAATACCATGGAGCACCACCCCTCATACACCATTCAACACATGTGTGTGTCATATCTTCCAATGGAACTGACACCAGAGACACCATTCCTCCCATTGAGGCCTCTGCACACCTTGATGTCCCACCAGTTGAAGAAATACCACCTTAGGAATTCCTTGATAACCCTACAACACCACTTATCCTTGATTTCCCCCTCCCCTAGGGGAAATCCCAGTTTGGGAGACAATCCCTCAAGCCATTACTCAAATTCCCTTCTTCTACCCCCCACTGGGAGTTCAAGCATTCCAGGTAGCCACGACGCTTAACCTTCCCAACATGGTGCTTGCCATCCCTGTATGGTATCTACACCCACTCACAATGGTTCCTCAACCATATCTCCCTCCTCAGTCAGAGGGAATCCTGATGCAGATTCCAGTCTAGGCTCCAACCGCACCACCCTCACCCCCAATTGTCATCACCACTGCCTCTGTTGGGGATAGGCGGAAGAAGAACCCACAACTCCACTTCCTCCCCGAGTTCAACCTCCTTGTGCACTATGTGAAAGAGAGGGACACCCCACTAATAGATGTCCTTCTCTTCCTGAGTTACGTAATCTGATCCAACTCCCTCAAGCAATCACATCACTCACCGCTTCACCAAGCACATCTAGTACTACTACAACGTTCTCCACTACAGGCATTAAAGGGATGCGAATCAAATTTGGTTGTGCCATTTGTTCAGAATATGGCCACTACACTCATCATTTCCCATCTCTAGCTCAGTTTCACCAGATGCTAGCGACAATATGCCAAACCTTATAGCAAGAGCCCTATCCATCACCACTTTTTGGTACTCATGTCACTAACATTTGTTATGTCTCTACCTCATTCCCTGAATGGATGAGATTCCTTTGCATTCTCTGTGACTCACTTGCTCACTTCACATACCAATGTCCTTTGATTGTGGCATACCGAGGTCATCATTCAACCCCTATTCAACCACATCCGACCACCTCACGACTGGTCCTACCCTCTCTAGACACTGTCAACATCACCTCCCCAGAACCTGAGTCACTTCCCAACCCTCCATGTTTCACAAATCGACTGTCTGAGGATATTCCCCGAAATCCTCCCAATTATTTGGTTCATTTCCCACAGGAAATCTTACCCCCTACCACAGTTCATCACCCACAGTGTATGGACATTTGGTTTATGTCAAGCAAGCCATCACACCCTATATGCGATATCTCCTCTAAGTTGTCACCACTTGATGAAAATCATATTGTGACAGTCACTTGTGTCACCTCCCTGGATCCCCTATATTCTCGCATCCTCCACTACGATGAAGATATCCTGGAGTAACTCACTCCCCCCGATTTCCCATGGAATGCGCTCCATCACCGAGCACTTTTTCCCTCACAGGAAGCCTTTGATCCTCCTATACAAGCCTCCATATGTGCAATCGAAACCAAGGATTTTATTCCTTCAGGGCATATATATTGGTTCAACAACCCTATCCATGCCCCAGATGCTTTTGAAGAAGGAAACATGGCCAATATCTCCACCACTGTCAAAATTGACATTTCCATCAAACCGGGAATCATAGAAGAAATCACCATTGGCGCCGCATGTTCCCCTGAGTAACTCACATCTTATAAAGCTCTCTTTCAGGAATATCCAGATATTTTTGCCTAGTCATATACAGAGATGTCAGGCCTCGACCCTTCTATAGTCAAACATCGCATCGACACATGGCCAGATGTCGCCCCAGTTTGTCAAAAACAATGCCCACTTCACCCATCCAAAGTTGCGGCTGTCAAATATAAAATCTAAAATTTACGTGCTATTGAGTTCATTTACCCCATTGCGTATACCTCATGGGTTTCCAACCCCATCCCCATTAACAAAAAACAAGGCACTATTCGCGTCTATACCAAATTTCGCGATCTCAACCATGCTTGTCCCAAAGACAACTTTCCAACCCCTTTCATTGACCAAATTATAGATGATTGTGCCGGACACGAGGCATTGTCCTTCATGGATGGGATCTCCTACTACAATCAAATCCAAATCCATCTAGCAGATTAGTATAAAATCGCTTTTATCACCCCATGGGGTAATTTTTCTTATCATGTCATGCCTTTTAGACTAAAAAAGACAGTGTTACATTTCAATGGGCCATGATTTATGTTTTCCATGATCTTTCTCGCATCATCCTTGCTTATTTGGATGACCTCATTGCTCGATCCAAGAAACAAACTCAACATTTAGATGACTTATGCATCGTTTTTCAATGAGGCCTCCAGTACAATATCCACTTGAACCCCCTCAAGTGTGTATTTTGCGTCACCGTCAGACACCTTCTAGGGTTCATAGTCTCACAACACAACATCACGGTGGACCCCCTTAAGGTCCAAGCTATTGTCAGGCTGCTAAATTGAAGATTTGAATGACCTGAAACACTAAATTGTCAAACCAGGGTTGGTAAACTTTGAGCTGCTACACTGTATGTGCGGGTAAGGCGCTAATCGCTATCTGAATGCTATCCTTAGCAGAAAACACAAACTTACTCTGAGAACTTGAATCCTAATGATTATCCTGAAACTTAGCATTTCCTATTTAAGTCATTAATAGAAAACAGTCCTATGTTTAAATGCTGGTACTTCTATTTCCATGCAGAAGTATGATTTCACAAGATTATTCCACCACTATTGTTAATCATCTATCATCACCATTTCGATTCAAGCCATGACAAAAAGAGTATTTTCGGGAATGCATTTAATCTGGTCATCAAAATCAATCTAAATCTGTCTACAGGAAAACAGAGTACTACTCTACCTACTAGTACCGGAAGCTTCCTTTGATTTAACTGTAATCTAACTGTTCTAATTAAGTAGGGTAACTAACTATCTAACAAAGCAAAGTTCATTCCAATTCTAAGTTATGTTCGAATTGAAAACTAGAAACTAATCAAATCTTAKTTCATGTTCTAAACCCTACAGGCATCAGTCATGCATTCAATATTCATCAACATAAAAGATAACAGTATGCGGGAAACGATTCTGTTGAAGAACGATTAAACACGATTCTGAACCAGTCAATATTTAAACTTTAAGCTATCCTGTATGCAAATTCCAAAACACCGAGATGAACTAAATCTAAGGCAGAGTAACACATCGACTTGAACTGGTTTGGCGGGCCCAACCAAACGGTACAAACGCCAAAGGAAAGAACCAGAACTAACTACAACATTCTATGCAAACATTGTATAATCTTTTCGCTCCATTAACTCATAAGAGAATACTTCAAATCGTATATCGGTCGAATAGCATGACACAACAGCAGTTTGTATTCAGAAATATGTGTTCACGATATAACATAACATAACCCAACCGTTCTCAGGAGTGATCTCCTATTTATAACAGTCTAAAGAAAAATACATAAAACAAACGGATCCCCGATCCGAAAATAGATTGGAATCAAGTTTTAAAACGGACTTCACATCTTCGTGACACGTAGTGTCACGAAGTGTGAATGATGAAGAATTAACGACTCAGCTTTATCATTATGCCTTCAATCATCCTGTGAGCGATAACTCCAGCTATCGTGTGAATCTCGCTGTCTCCCATTCTGACCATAACGCACAGATCTTGAGCGGCTTCATTGGTATCTCCATGGGGTACGAGTCGGTACCTGGTACTGGCAATCTTGTTCCAAAAATAGAAGTGGTACCTAACCCAAGCGACATTAGTTCCAATATCAATTTAAAGCATCAAAATGCATAAAAATAGCTTGAAATGTAAAGATACCTTAAGTAGCCCCATTGAATGGTAGGGAGATGTCAATTATGTCAAAACAAGGCCAAAAAGGGTGGTACTGGGTATAGAAATAGGGGTCTTTGGAATATAATGTAGACAAAAACATGATCAAAACTGGAGACCAAAAACTATCACATAAATTCCACCACCTAGGAATTCACGCTAACTGCATAGCCTACAAGGAAAATATAACTTCTTACGTCACTTTGTCCTAGATTACGCTACCTGCATGCATGGGTTCCTCTTCTTACTACGTCATGATATCCCATTTCAATGGGATGAACATGCTCAAACCATTTTTGATGATTTAAAATCAGCCCTATCCAATTCCCCTTTGATTAGGCCCCCAGACTATGATCGTGATTACATCCTCTACTTATCAGCCTCAGCTGTCTCCGTAGCAAGAGTCCTTGTCCAACTAGGGGATGATGGGCAGGAACATGCCATTTACTACATCAGTAAAATCTTCCAGGACCACCCTTGAAATATAATCATGATGAGAAACTAGCCCTCGTAGTTGTCCTCACAGTTCAGAAACTGCATCACTGTATATTGCTTCGAACTACCAAAGTCATTGCAGATTCCAACCCCATGCAATAATTGCTTAGTCGACAACAGATTAATGGAAAATTTACCTGATGGATCATCATCCTTAAGGAATTCAACCTAGAGTTCTCGACTCCCAAAAGAAAGAAATCACTTGTTCTCGTTGAACTCATTAAGAAGTTTCCATCAGACGCTAAAGCTTCACCCATCAATAAATATTTTCTCGACGAACACCTCTTCCTCATCCCCTCTGATGACCCCTGGTATGGAGACCTTCTCATATACATTTGGACATAGAAGTTTGGGTTTCATCTCTTTCAAGATGATCATTGGCGCATTCATGATCATGCCCCTCAATACCTCCTCATCGGTGACGTATTATACCGACTTGGGGTCGACACCATCCTCCACTGATGTCTAACCATTGATGAAGCCGACAGAGTCTTAAATGATTTCCATAGCAGTGCTTGTGGTGGTCACATATCAAGTATGTACACCACCCAAATAATCATTCAAGTAGGATACTTCTGGCCCACGTTGTTTCATGAATGCATCCACGTTGTCAAGTGATGCAACAAATTCTATCTCTATGCTAACAAAACCTGTGCACCACCCGCTCTTCTACATCTAGTCATCATCGTCAGCCCTTTCTGCAAATGGGGCATAAACTTCATGAATTTCAATCCTCCATCTAGTAATGGACACAAGTACATTGTCATGGTAGTAGATTACTTTACCAAATGATTCGATGCCATGCCTACTTTCAACAATACCGTTGACACAACAACATTTGTTTTCTTCAACCACGTCATTACCCGCTTTAGAGTCCCCCTACAGTTAGTATTCGATCACGGTAAACACTTTGAGAATTATATCTTCATAGATCTCTCCTCAAAGTTAAGCTTCTCCCATGAGTTTTCCTCCCCATACTACCCTCATTCTAATGGACAGGTCGAGGTTGTCAACAAAGTCCTCAAAACCATGCTACAACCTATCGTCAACAAACATAAGACCAACTGGCATCATATGTTGTTTTCAACATTATGGGCTTATCGCATGAAATTCAAAACTTCCACTAGTTTTACACAGTTCCACCTCATCCATGGGATCCAAGCCACCCTCCTCATCCAGTGTGAAATTCCCACGTTACGCATTTCCATCGAGCTATTACCTAACACTACTCCAATGGAGCAGTGCTTGCTGACCTTAGAGTTGCTGGATGAAGATCGTCGATCTTCATTACAGAACAATGAGGCAACTAAAAAACATTCCAAAGCCACCTTTGACTGCCATGTCAACTTTTGTTCATTTAACGAAGGAGATCTCATCCTAGCCTACAATATTTCCCACAATACTCTTGGTCATGGGAAATTTGAATCATTATGGCATGGACCCTACATTGTCCAACACTACCTCACTAAAGGTGCATACATCCTGGCCTCTCCAGAAGGCTATCCTCTCAAAGAAACGTCAACGGGTTGTCCTTAAAGAAGTTTTACACCTGAGCGTAGCTATTCTACCTTAGGATTTTTCTTTCTACACATTTGTAGAGTTTTTATTCTTCTTTTTCTCCTCCACTCCTCATGTATGATCTACCATCTGTGTTATTGATATATGCATCCTCCATCGGCCTACCATATCGGTTATGCTGATGATGCTAGCTGCTGGACACAAAATCTTTCTTCGGCCACTTGGGCCCTCTATACCCCCTGCATGAACTAACCCACTCCAATGACATATGTTTGGTCTTAGCCACCAAAAAACAAGTAGAATACGACACCGTCATTGGTATCCTCACCAAGGCCAGTCACCGCCAGATTCATCACCTTAGCGTTTTATTATATTCCCAACTTTTCATCCTATAACTCAACAATGTATATCGTGTCTGCAATCCTTGCCTCTTTCATAGATACCTGCAAGTTAGAATCTTATCTCGAAATTTTGATTCAATTAAATTTACACATATTTCATGACAATTTAATCAAATAGCTGATAATATGGCTAACCTAGTGTTATATTGGCATTTATCACATCAACACATCATCACATATACATAAACATCATACATCGGTCACAACATATAGATTAGACATCATCAACCATCCAAAACATAAACACATATAGACATAACAAGATCCAATGATATGTATCCATATATATATATATATATATATATATATCTCCTCCAAAGTGTCATAAATGTTTACAAAATACAAAATATACATTGCTCGTAGGTGAGTGAGTTCCCTCACCCCTATAAGTACAAAATGGGTACCCCCTGCCCTATACAAAATGGGCATCAACTACTCTATACAAAATGAGCTCAAAAGCCTATACAAATAAAAAACCTAACACTCATGGTTCCCCCAGAGGTCCCCCCCCAGGTCCTGTGTCAGCTGGAGGTGCCCCACCAGCTGGGGTCCTCTAGGTCTAGGGGGCAGTCGACCAGTCAATGCTTCTCCCACTACAGTTTCTCGATGGATCAAGGTCTGCCACTCTACCGATACACCCACACACAGCTCCAGGACCCTCTCATCCTAGATGTGGGTCCACATGCCCCTCGACATACCCTGAAGAAACTCATCAAACCGATGATGAAGGTCCTCCGGCCTTTGCTCACGGCTCATGCACTGGTCCAACACCAACATCCTCTAGCATGTGTCTCTGACTTGCCATCAACTCATGTGCTGGCCCAACACCAACATCATCTTTCCTGCGTCGTTGTCCTACCCGCAGCAGTCACGCTGGCCCCTGGCGAGCTGGCTACCCGACCATCTCAGCCTCACGGCTTTAGGGCCCCACATCTGCAAACACAAACACCAAAGGTAGAGTCCACATCCACATATACATAATCATATGCTACACTATCAAAATCACAAAACATATATACACAAACATACCTCTCTGGTCCCAATCCTCCCCAGGAGGTAGCACCATGTCCGAGTCATGCTGGTAGTCCATACCACCATATGGATACCGTAGTATCACCTTCATATGACGCCACAGTGGCCATGAATTAATGGCCACACTCTCCCCCCCCATGACACACCAACACCTGGGCCCACTGCATCAATCACGACCCTGAGGGCGCCAACAAATTCATCAGGTGCAAAAGGGGCACCCTCTCCAGAAACTAGGCTACCAGGATAGACCCAAATGTAAAATCACCAGATTCAGTGGTCCAACACCGTTGAATCTTCCCCATCATTCCGAAGTGCAGCATCAGCACCCATGAAAAATAGTCCCCATCCAGGACCCTCTTCATAATCCTCAGCTGACCTCTCATGATCCACTGTGTCGCCAAGGATCCATAGATCCTCACTAAGATGGAAATAATTCACTGAGCAAACAACTCATCCATCAATTTGATATGGATAAAAGAAGCTGACATCAGGTTCGGTCCCTAGAAGTAACGTCGTTCCAATTCTACCAACCTCACATCCCCTGACAGCTGGCGGTCAGCAGGTAGGGCCATCCCTCGGAAGGGGAGCCCCGTAAAAAATTATACATCCTCCATAGCTCAGAGTGTCAGTTTTTGTCCCCTAACAATGAATCACTGTAGATCAGTGCTCCACATAGATATCATATACTAAAGCAGGAATTTCTGCGACCATATCAAAGGACAATCGAAGAAATTGAGGAACCCACAGGCTTCCAAGTGTCTCTGAATGCCTGGATGCTCTCTCACCACCTCTTGGAGATGCTCCTAGTCTCTATCCCTCTAGTGGACTAACATAGTGCTCTCCCATCACAAATTGATCACTTTCATCCACCCAACAACACTTGGTCAGCCCTCATTATCCATCAAAAACATAAAAAAATTCAAAATTTGAAAACACCCTTAGCTTCACCTCTAGTGCACGGATTTCACACACACATGTGCGTGCCTTTTCTTCGCATAGATGCACATTAATGTGCAGTTGTCTGTGAAACAATTGTGCATCAATACACAACTGTCACTGTGATAGGTGCACACACATGCACACATGTCCTCTACATAGTTGCGCATCGATGCGCAACTTTCTGAGAAACAGCTACGCACAATGCACAACTATCATATTAACATGCACACATCTAATCTGCGCCTGTATTTCCCTCCCCCACACCCCTATGCACAGCTTTTCCAAGCACAACCACACATTATGTGTGGGAGATGGAATTATACCCATGCATCTGAGCACGGGTATTCTTCCTTCTCCCACGCATTAGAGGGCCTAGCCCTAAACCTAACCTTGTACGACCATCCGTACAACCCCTAACTCAAAACTAGGAAATTCATACTATGCAGAAGGATGGGACCAATAAACTGACTCTCATAACTCCCCAATTGGTCGAATCGAGCTCCTATGATCTTCAAAACTCCTCTAAATGCGCTCGTCAAATCACTATAGAGACGGGTATGAATACGGTGGCATTGTGGGCCCACCAACCATATATAGTCCCTTTTTCCAAACTTCTAGACTCAGTTCCAGCATCCCAGAGCCTTTGTTTCCTGATCCATATTCAGCCACAGGATCATGGTCCCGCCATCTACACAGTCCCGTTCCCCAGGTCATCATATGAACTTGGCCCGAGGGGAGCATTTTTCTCATGTCACGTCCAAGTACACATCCTCATGTTCAAAATGATCAAATAGTTGTTATATGTTATTTATCATCAGATATTGTTCACGTTGGGTATTTGATTTTTTTTGTGTAGGGACTTGGTCATCACAAAATAGTGCAGCCCCTTCAGGTATATGTTTGACATTGGAATGTAATCATTCCCTCTGAAAATCAATTGCATCTCCTAGTCACACCCTTCGACATTCACCTTTAGGGTCCTTACATCTGTATTTGCAATAGTAAATACCATCACCTCTTTTGCATTTTGGTACTGTCACTCGGTAGCACTCTCCCCCACATGAGTTATCCCATTCATAATTTCCGGTTGGCAATTTGACACTCATGCTGCTTTCACCCCCTAGGGATGGGAGTCTCGATAGTGTTATGCACTTCCAAGAATAAGACACATACTTCTTCTCATCATATTTCTAGCTTTCCCAATGGACTCCCAGGCTATCTCATCTTGGTTCTATTTGACTGCACCTTCGCAGTATCATTAACCCTCCATTTCATCCACCATCAGTTTTCCCATCTACATATTTCCCTTCATTCATTTACCTCATACATAAAACCACCCATGAGGCCCCCACCCTCCTCCAGTTCTCTTTGCAACTTACGCCCTCACAGGCCAAGCCATGTCGCATTGGGGCACCTGTTTCTATATCTGTACACTCATCCCACATTATTCTTTATTTATGTGGTAATTGTAAAAAGCCTTTGTTTCCAACATTTACTTAGCTTTTTTTCGTCACCCTTGATGACCTTATTTTCTCGGCAAAGCAACCCATGTTTCCCTTGGTTGGAGCATCCACTCTCCTTTTTCTCATTCCGACATCATCCACAAACCCCGAGTATCCCAAAGTCCATGTACCCCTAATCTCTGAGTTTTTTCACTTTGTCAAGCCTTTGGCACAAATTAACCCCATATCTAGTCGTCCCCCTGACACTAGATACAGTTTTACAGTTGCTTCCACTCATCCTTCAAACATACCCCCAACCAAGGGAAGTCTTGAGTCTCACTGCATCTTGACTTCGTTCATGTTCCCTTTCATTCCCTGATCTTATTTTTGTGGATTAAAAATGAAGATTGCTTCTTGGAGTCGTGTCTCCCTTTCTGTCGACATCAACACAGTTTCGAGAAGGGCAACAATATATTGACTCTCATTACTTTTACAATGAGGATTCTCGGACAACACAGAGAGAATAATCATTGCACTTTGATTCCGTTGACCCCCATAACATTCGACTTCATCAAAATCTCATGTTACGGTGGGTCTTACTATGCGACTATTGTAGTTGTTTTATACTAGCCGAAGACCTCTAAATTTGGTAGGCCATCAATTCCTACGAGTCCTCGACACTTCTTATAGGCGTCCTTGCCTCTTTTTCAGAATATGTTCACCATTTTGAATTGTCATCTGTCATTATCAAACTGCCCTGGAGGGTGCTGCAGTTATCTACATTAGCATACAACTTCAGTTATTGTCTTACATTTTGAGCTACATGACACAATCATGAGGCATGCCTACCTCGTTTGTATACACATTTTATTTATTTGTCCCTAGAGAAAGATTTGGGTCCCACAATTTCCCCTCTCCCACTGACAGATCACTCTTGTATCTCCTCTCATCACTCTTCAGTACAATGGCACTCTCAATAGAAGAAACATTGATGTATTTCATCTATATGTATGCTCCTAACCTCACACATCAGGGGGCATATGTTATCACTAAAATTTCATCCGCAGCATTGCACGAAAATGGTTATAGAAATACAACAATGCCAACAACAATTAGTTCACTTGCAACACTAAAATACATTTCAAAAGGCAAAAACTATACAATTGAGAAAAAATTGGCATGTGCAAACTCACTAAAGGAAGCGCACAGACAATGCGCAGGCCAACAAAGCTCGTAGAGCGCACAATGCACCAAATGCGCGACTGTGTACGAGAAAATCCGTGCACTCTTGTGAACGATGCATTTATAGTTCTTGTTTCCCCCCAACCACTTATGGACCATCTCCCTGTTATCACCCTATAAGTATAGGAATCAACTGGTGACTGGGATATTATCTGTCTCTAGTGTTTTTGTTGACAAATGATTTTTCATTCTATAAATAATTTGAAAAAGAAAAAAAAATAAAAGAAAAAAGAGAAAAGAAAAGAAAAGAAAAAGAGAAAAAGAAAAGAAAAGAAAAAGAAAAAGAAAAAAGAAAGAAAAGAGGGCATAAAAGAATTGCAATAAAGCCCCATGCAATAATGGTAACTTGGTCCATACCTTTCAAGCATGGCCAAGTTCTTTTTAAATTTGATGTTGATAGGGTAGTGAATGATTTGGCTAAACAGTTTAATCTTAGCCAAAGTGTCTAGGTTAGATTAGTGAATAAATCTGGTCAGACTGTCTAATCCTGGTCAGATAGCCCTAGGGTAGAGTAATTTCTTAACCCAATAGTTTAATCTGGGTTAACTGTCATAGGAAGATAGGTTAGCATGTAGGTTAGTTGCTTTATTGTTCCATTCCAATAAAACCAGCTTGATGTTAAAATGTCACACCATGTCTCAAAGCCTAGAGGATAGTTTGGTCGAAGCTCCTTGGTATTGTCTTTTTGAAAATTTGGGGGAAAAACCCATAAAGTGCATTTATCCTAAGTTTTCCCCCAGTGCATGTTTTCTCCGCTCCCCATTATACTCTCTGCACATATTGATGGTCCTGATCGCAGTGCTTAAATCAACGGTGCATAGAGCATTCTGGACCCCCTCGACCGTTCTTCTTTTAACCGGGGGGGGGAGGGCCCGGAATCACTGATAAGACTTGCGCACATCTGGACGGCCCAGGGACGAGCGCTTAAATCGATGGTCCAGGTTGGATTCCGGACCCCCTCGTGCGTTCTTCCTTTAATGGAGGGGGGGGGTCTGGAATGAGTTATAAAGGGCCTGCTAAGATGTGCGGCCAGGAAACGGGCACGTAGATCAATGGCCCTAAATGGATTTCAGACCCCCCTGGATGATCTGCTTTTAACCGAGGGGGGGAGGGTCCGGAATGGTTATCTCCCTCTGGCGGGCCCCCTTTTCATATGTGGCACAAATCTATTGGTCCTAAAGTCCCATCACCATTTGCCTTCTGACAACCCCCGCCACTTATGGATGTCATCTTCCACTTGCTCCACTTGTTCCCGAGTTATGTCCCATCCCCATAACTGCTGTCAGTCCCCTACCCCTTTTCACTCATGACCAACCCTTATTGCAACTTTTACCTCTAATCCTTGGCCACCACATCACCCGTTCGTATTTTGTCAGCCACCGTCACCTGCCATCTCACCCCCAAGTGGCCCGTTGTCCATTTATTACTGGATAACACACCCGTTATCCTGCTGACCTGTCTCCCACGCCCAACCGACCCCAGTTTTGAATAAAACTGTCGTTTTTCCCCCTACATTCATTATTCACCCATCGCCCCAGAAAATTTACCTCTTACTCCTCCATTGCTTTCCATCGCCTTCATCCACAGTCAGTGGACCCCATTAACTTCGTGTTTATTGTAGGTACTGTTACAGAGATGGCGCCAAAGCCAAGACAAGTAGAAGGAGAGGAGAATCCTTTTCTCCCACCTCCTATCGACCTGGACAAGATCCTGCTGGTCGACAAAGACAGATTGATCGCAGATACCAAATGCGATTTCAACTTCTCAGACCTCCAGTCATGGCTCAGGGAGGTTTTCCTGGACTAGAGCGATGAAATTGGACTCTGGGAGTCCAATTTTCCCCTGTACCTTTTTCCCCAGATCCACCATTTTACCGAGTTTGCACTTAAATGCCAAGCTCACTATATTCCTAAACAAAGAGCCGTCATCTCCTCATTCGAAGACACCTTGTTCCTCATCACGCCCGAAGACATAGACCAGATGATGCAAATTCCCCATTCCGAGTCTGCGTCTCCTTTCAACCTAGAAATCCTTACAGAGTTATATCAGAAGATGACTTTTCCCCAGAGAGCTCAAATATTCGAGCTTTTCCTTCCCACCTCCGCTCAATTCCCTTCCACAAAACCCCCTTACCCATCATCCATGTTCTCCACTAAGGGAAACCAAGTCATTTCCTCCCTTTGTGCCCTGCTAGGGTACTATTCCGACCAGTGGGTAGATGAGCCCATTCTGGGTTTTCTATCCATTTTCTCCAATGATGAAAAGCCCACCACCCAATTTGATTTCAGCACCTTCTTGGCAGAAAATATTCACGAACAGTTCATGAATTTTGGCATGGAAGGCATGTTCAGATACTCGTCTATACTGGCATACATGTTTGTTTACTTTCAAGCCGATAAATTCAGTTTTTCCATGCAGAAAATGGACGCAAGTGGAAGGCCTCAGCCAGTCACCGCATGGACCTCTTTTCTGAAGCATAAATCCACAGAATATAGCTTCAAGGCGTTCATCGATCTGTTCTACCACCCTGTGGTAAGCATGTTAAGCGGAAGGACCGAGCCTCGAATAAACGATGAAGTCTAGAGAAATATGCATCTCTCGGACAACACGAAGACCGGGGATTGGTACCTGTATCAAAACCATTCAGAGATCAGAGTATATGGGTGCGAGCTGGCACCCTACAAGCTGCCCAAATATGTGCCGGTAAGAATCTTTGCTTTAGAGTATATAAGACAAATCATGAATTCATATGACATCCATTTTGTATCCTTGAAGAAAAAGCAGCAGCTTAGAATCAAGGGGCAGATTGGCTCCTTCATCTGCAACAGTCGTGGCACCGAAGAGGAAGCAGACCAGATGCTGAGAGAGATGAAGTTTTTCTTAAGCTTCCCATGGCACTACGATCCTTGTGGGATCATCTCAGAAATGTGGGTGAAGAACAAAAACATCCCGTACGTTCATGAGTCCAAGCCTGAGATTGAAAAATTCGCCAATCAGACTGTGTGGGTGCCTGACACCTTGGTTGAAGTTGAGCAGCAAGTTCCCCCAACCTCTGTGCCACCAACGACCACGCCACAGGTCCCTAAGGAAAAAAGGCCTCGACAGGATTTATCTCCACCTGTCACGGAGGTATCGTCTGAAGAGTTCCAGCTGCACACTAAGAGGCCTAAGACTGCATCAGTCCTTGGCCCAACAAGGGAAAAAGAATCCCCGCCTGCCACAGTGACCAAGTCTATTGTTCCACCCTTCAGCTTGAGCCTTCATAAGGAAATCACCCTAGCAGTGCCGAAGAAATCCACAAACTCACCATTGGATACTCAACCAAGCAAGACTGGGCCCAAGTTGAGCATTTTCGAGAAGTACGAGCTGATCAAGAAAAAGAATCAAACCCTCACCAGCAGTACTTATGCTCAGTTTCGAAAGTAGTCGTCCACTATGCAGCATAGGCTGCTGTCTGCATTTGACACAGAAAGGGGCAGGATGCACATGGCCTTCCTCTAGGCGCAAGTACCAGACCCCAAGGTGATCACAGACTACAAGAGGGCCACCTTCGAATTCCAGACGAAGGATGTGCACCCAGCAGATCAGATGGATCTGCACAAGCAGACAGGGGAGATGGTATTCCACACATTGGCACATGATTCTGCTTCTGCAGCAAAATTACAGGTATCATTGAACAATGCTCAGACACAACTTAAGCTGGAGAAGATATCCTCCTTTGCGAAGGACAACAGAATCAAGACTTTGGAGGAGCTGGTCCTCAAGATCGGCTATTATCCTTCGAATGTCAAAGCTACAGAGGAGATGATAAAGAAGAAGAATGAAGACATTGCCTCCTTGAGAAAACAACTGAAACTCCCGCCCACAGAGGACTCGCAGGTGAAGGAGATAGCAGAAAAAGAAGGCGAGAAGGATGAAATGCTTAAGCTGCTCATGGAGCAGAATGCACAACTCAAAGAAATGGAAGCTGAAATGGAGAGATTATTGAAAGAGAAAGAGTAGCTGAAGCCAATGGAAGTCATTCCATTGAGTGCCATTCCAATTTCAGGAGCAAGCACAACAACAGTGACAGAAATCCCATTTGCAACTCCAGTGACATCATAAGAGGGAACAACTGACCTCGCCAAATCCATGGAAAAGATGAACCTGCAAGAGACAGAGATTAGCAGGCTTAAAAAGGAAGTTGAGAACCTTCAGGAACTCAAAACTTCTTTCTAGACCAGTCTCTCCAAGGAAAAGCAGGTAACAGAACAACTCAAGCAGGAGCTACAACAGCTCCAAAGGCAAATAGTGGCAGGGAAGACTTTGGCTGAGGTCAAAGAGAATGTATGGACAAACATCATAAAGTCCATAAATGAGATATGGCCTATGATCCAAATCATGTTTGAGCAGAATGAGTTGGTCCAGAGGAGCAAATAGGCCATTGAAAATATCAGAGTAGAATTGGGAGACATGCCAACACAGGCGAATGAGATCATCAAGTTCCTCAATTCTAAGACCAGAGAAGAGCTGGAAGAGTTGAAGATCGAAGACAGAACAGAGACCATCCTTGATGTCAAAAGAGTTCTGACCAAGAAAGGTCTAATGCTTCAGCTGGAAGAAAAGGTTCAGGTCATGGAACAAGGAGTACAAAGGTTCTTCAATAAGATTGAAGCTCTCCAAAAGAAGGGTCTACCTGGTCTGAAAGTTATTAATGATAAACTGATGACGCTCCCAAATTACAAGAAGAGATTGGATGAAGTGTCTAAGGACAGTTCAAAGTTTGCTGGCATACAAGGGAGCATCACTGGCAAAGCATTCTTGGATACATATTCCAGCACGAGATTCGATACATATTCCTCACCAAGCCTACATTTGCCAAATATATAGAAATGGACAAAGTGTATCGAAGACTGCTCAAGGACAACGTGCCCAGTCATATCAAATGGGAGGAACTCTGCGATCTGCTTGATTAGCAATTGAGATTTCTAGGTCCAGTCACCTGTCCAGTCAGAAGAGGTTGTGCAGAAACCTCGCCAACGGCCTACCCCAGAAATCAGCAAGCAGTTACACCAAGTCATCGAGTAGTTCCTAGATTTAGGAGATTTGTTAAATTTGTTAGGCTAAAAATAGAAGTAGCACGTCCTGATCATTTATGACAGGAACGGTTGTAATTGAGTTATAAATACTTCACCTTTCGAAGTATTGAGGGTTGTTGATATTCACACCCTGACGCTATTAGACTGTAACATTTTTGAAGAAATCTTCCATTAATAAAGAGGAGGCACTTTTACAGGATTCTTGCGTGTATTCACTGGTGATGTTATTCTCTAATGTTGAATGTTATTCTTGCTTTGTGATCATATTGTTTTCTGAAACTAATCTTTAAGAATAACGAATGTTGCAGGATTTATCTTAGATACCCTGTTTCTGACTCGAAAGATTTCAGTGTTTATCTTCTGGTGTTTTCAATTAAGGAATTCTTAACTGCTTCTTAGTTGAAAGTATCTTTCTCATCTTTTCTTCTGTCTATCATTTAATCTATTAAAAGATCCAGTGAGTATATTATCTCGCCCTGTGGAAGTCTTCCTTCACGTTTCTGGTTGTATTTCATTTTTATTAAACACAGACCCCATAGCCCAATGGATGTGTAGACTGTCTCAACCAATTCAAAAAATACTTGGACAACAAAACCTACCTATTTATTTACCTAGCCTAATATCTAAAATTGGAAACATAGCTAAATCATATAGAGAGATCCCTCTCTGAAGTTGGAAGGGCTAGATCCTAGCTTCAAAAGTGGTTGGATAAAGTTACCTTTGTAGTTTTCTTCTGTTTCAACCTCTAGGAAATTTACCAAGTGCTAACACTCCCAAATTGATTTGACCTCCATATCTGAGCGAAATCCAAATGGGGGGCTGGTCAAGGAACAAAGAGTGCCCTAAAGGGCCCCTTATTCACACTAAGAACATTTGAATTTTTCCTTGAAGAAATGCTATAAAAGGAATCCATGGGTGCACTAAGAAACCAATATATTCATAGTATTGTTATGTTGCCTCAATTCTCCCTTGAGAATCCTCTTTTCTCCTTGGAGTATTCAAGCATCATTGCAATAGATCATTCCACTCACCTCTTGAGGGAATAGGCATTGATTTTCTTCATCATTTTCCATTTTTATTCCATTGTAAGAAGAGCTCTCCATTAGGGAACTCAACCCAAGGAGAAAGAGGGGACTCATAATTCCTCATTTTTTTCTACGTTGTTTTTCCAACTAATATAGTTATCCATTGGTGGCATAATCTTGGTCATTAGTTGATTGTTTATGGTTCTAAGTTTCTTATGCATTCTAGTTTTTATATCCTTAGTCGTTTTAGTTTGTTTATTTTTTTATTACATGTGTTTTTCTTGTTTAACTCACTCACGAACTTTTGTCTTTTCTAGCAGGCCCAACTAGGCATGCAAGTGCCATTTTTTTGCTCACCCAAGTGAGGAAACAGACACAACATTGAGCATCATATAATGTGGAGAGACTCGTAGGTAATAGCCAGAACAATATTGAGTAAGAAGAATAATGTATGAATGCAATGTCATGGAGGGACTAACTAGGACTCCCAAGCCTAATAAAACTTGTATCATGGGTGCCAAAATACAAAAATGGGTTCTAGACTAGGGCACCTATGGAAGGTAGGCTCTACCGTCAATGAGACGACATTTTGAGTAGAAAGAAAGGATTATGTCACAAGTTAATGGGATCGACCCTGGGTTAAGGCGATAATGGAAATTGTTAATGAAAATATTGAAGGTGTGTGAGACCTACTATAAATTCCAGTTATACGAAAGCATCACCTGCCAAAGTCTTGAAAAAGAATCGATGAATCAACTAAATGACCAAAAAATACCCAAAAAACAGCTCTATAACCTGCCATGGAAACCATAATACTACAATATATATTAACATTAGTCCAAATTATGGAAAGATAAAAAACTATGGAAAGTGGGTTTTTAAAAATTATATAAATAAATAAATTTTTACCATTTTACCATAACATTTTTACCATTTGAACTAAAATTAACCAAATTTGGAGAAACCCTTGTAACTTCACTTGCTGATTGTGAGAGCTTGGAGCAACTAAACCACAAACCTTATAGACCAAGTAAGTGCTCAAACCATTCCTTTCACTTTTATCCATGTGACTTTTAATTTTTGTGAAAAAGTAAGGGATATCTCTCTCTTTTTCCTCACGACTTTGTGCACCCTCGATTTTCCTCAAAGGGGGTTACGGATGTCTGCACCTAGTAGAAACACTAGTTGCAAATATCTGTGACTTTTATAAAAGGAACCCATGGATGCCCATAATCCATTTGAAAAAATAAAAGTTTAACTCTCTTTCTTGTGTATTTTGAGTAGGATGTTTGTCCATTGGAGGGAACATGAGCATGAGAAGTTGATCATGCAGTATTGGATGTTGATGATGCCAAAAAATCTCTTCGACAATGTGGCATGTATAAATTTGTCCAACTTGGTGGCATGCGAGCACAAAAGAGGTTATTAAATCTCCTTATTGATTACAGACATCCTGATGCAAAAGCATTCATGTTTGGTGGGAAGTCCTTTACCATCACACTTGAGGACAATTACTTTATTACTAGTTTGTCTCATAGAGTTGAATTTCCCAAATTCACAAATCATGGGGGAGGTGGCTAGACCATTAATTATTACATCAATGAATACTACAAGGATGGAACATAAAATATAGGCTCACAAGTTCCTATCAAGCATATCACCAATCTAAGTCTAAAGGTGATATTATATACCATAGTACACATCATGGGATATAACTCTTTGAACTTGGCTTCTCGATCCCAAATGCAACATGGGGTTGAGTTCTTGAGACCCACAATGTTTGACTAAATCACCGCAATGCTCTCTTTCATGAAAACTCAGTTTATTGATTTCAAGTTGTGGAAGACCAAGAATTTTGGGTTTAGCAGTGTCCTCTATACATTCTTTTTCAAGAGGGTGCTAATGATGAGACAAAGAGCTCATATCATAGGACACTTACGACCATGGCCCACAATGGTACAATGGATTGATTTTTTGGCCTGCATAGGAGGAGGGAAATTATCCAACCCTTATGACAATGACTTCTTTGCATGGTGGGAGCATCAATTTCCCTTTATTGAGGATTATCTGTATACTGGGATCGAATTTTTTGGAGATCCTAATGTCATCATTCCTCCTAGTGACGAGCTTCAAGACATAGGTAACCTTTATTTTATTTTATTTTATTTTTATTTTTGGATTATATATTATATATACATATCAATAGAAAAAACATTTTATTTTTGGTGAGATCCATAAAATTAACACGTGCTCTTTAAATGTGTAGATAGAGCACCAGTGAGACCAACATGAATTCCATGACATATTCATCGAGTGAGAGAGGAGGTTAGGCCCAATGACGATGCTGAAAGGATCGTACAGAGCATGGGAAGGAACCTAGAGGCAATAACATGCTCCATTCTGATGGCCACTATAGATGATTTGCCCGTAGGGATACAACATCATGTAGTAGGAGTACCCCAGAAATGGGTTTGTTTGTTCTGGTGTTTAGCAAATGTCATACTTTTCTATGATAGAGTTCACCGACCTTAGGCCTAGACTATTATGTGCCGAGAGAACTACTTTTTACTGATATGTATTCGGGGCTAGTAACCCAAATTGTGTATTATGGACCTCTTTTTGGACATGTAAATATATATATATATATATGTGCATTATTTGATATTCTAAATGCAAATGATAAATATTTACATTTGTGAAATGTGTGTACTTATGTTAAGAATGTAACAAATCCCAATATAAAACGTAATTGGCATAAGCATAAGTAACTATATTAGTGTGCCTAGGAATATGCTCATAAGTAATAAGCTCAAATGATCATTCCAGAACATGTACCCTAAAAAATCAACATAACAAAGTTGGATTGTGAATACAATATAGGCCATTTAATTGTGACACAACCAACTGAGAATCTAATAACACCTGAAGGTGTTGAATTCCATTTGATATAACATCTCGCAAAAGTTCGATGATTGTGCTATATTCAACAAAATTATTGGCAATTTCTCCCAGACAAACACCTTCAGCATATACTGGTTGGTTAGTGGGTGAATAAATTAACCACGCAGCAAAATCCAAGTTTCAAGTGTGGCAACTGGCACTGTCTGTGAATCGTAAGTAAATTGACGACTCCCCCAACATCTACCACATAGTAGAAGCACAACAGTCAACAATGCAAGAAACAAAATGATGAAACCTATAGTAACCTATGTACAATAATTAACAATAATTACACAAGGACTAGTACTTGAGCCATCAGGTTCAAGCATAGTACATTTTAAGGTAGAGCCCATTCCTAGGCTCCGACAACACATTTCCATCATAGTTTACTAACTCTTAAGACCCCTTTTCCAACACTCGTCGCACGATATACAAACCATTCTGTTGTTTTTATTCATATGAGATATAATCAATATATTAGTACAATGATGATTGTTAAATATATAGGGAACATATGGTGACCATACATGAAAGAATGCATCCCTTGAATAATCAATAATTATTTATTATTATCATTTACTTATTATATATGATATTTAATAATCAATAATTATATGATTAATTATTATTCTAAGAGAATGTCTTCTCGATGTTGTCCAAACATCAACACTCCCTCTCAATGAGGGAGAAATTCTGCATCATGCCAAGCTTGTCTCTGAAGTATACAAACTTCACCCTAGAATCATGACACTTGTATGTCAGTCTTGGGAGACGTCTCTCTCCCACCTGAACCGAGGAGAAAATCCTTTTGCAGCTCTCCCTTTTGATCCAATTGACTCTCTATGAGATGAAGCTCACTATGGGCCTGCATGTAATAATATATGTCATCTTGATTTTTTATCATTCCTTTTCAAATCACCATGACTAGGACAAAGACCACACCAAAATATTTCACCACAAGTACACACATATGAGTGAATGTTAGCCTGATGCTAACTGACATGTGGAAAGCACTTCAAGCACCTCGAGTCCATATTATTCCTTTTCATGATCAACGAAGGACTATATCTAGGCCCATTTACCACAAGTTCACCTTTATGATAAATGTATCCTATCTCCCTTGGTCTGCAACCCAATCTAGGAGAAGTTTTGCCTGATGTTGAAACATCAACACTCCCTCTTATCTAGGGAGGTATATTTCCATAGTAGTACATAAATATTTTCTAGAGACACACAGTCTCTGACAGTGGTACAAAACTACCATAGTATCAAAAGGTTTGTCACACATGGCACTCCCATGTGGACTTCTAGAGGCTACACCCTCTAGAAACACTAGGGTCAACTCCCATAGTGTGTGACGTCAAGGGTCAAATCCCTTAATATGTCCTCATGTGCTCTCCACTTGGGACATTGGGATATAATCCCAAATGCACTTATCCCTTCTCGAATAAATGTCCCACTTATCTCTTCTCAAATAAGTGTCCTCACAGATCAAATCAACTCAATTCACAAAGGAGTACAATCTGGAGAATGTTGTCACACATGGAATTCCCATGTGGACCTCTAGAGGCTACACCCTCTAGAAACACTAGGGTCAACTCCCATAGTGTGTGATGTCAAGGGTCAACTCCCACTTATCCCTTCTTGGATAAGTGTCATCACATATCAACTCAAATCAGTCACAAAGGAGTACGATTTGGAGAACATCACAGGAAGCTGCAAACATCAACACTCAGTGAGGGAGGCATTCTCTGCCACACCAAGTCTGTCATGGAAGTACTTGAACTTCATCCCAGTTTGGTAAGAACATCGTAAAACTGCTCATTTGTAGGAAGGTACAACATCATTACTTCCTTCCTCTGCACCATGTATCGGATGTAATGGTACTTGATATCAATGTGGTTCAATTTTTCATGAAACACTAGATTCTCTGAGATCTTCACACAACTTTGGTTTTCATAATGAATAATGGTGGAATCCATTACATGTTTTGATAAATATGCTAGGATATTGTGAAGCCACACTACTTCACGTATTCACATACTTAATGCAATGTACTCTACTTCTGCTGTGCTCAAAGCAACATAAGTCTATTTCCTGCTACACCAGGAAACCATGGAAGATCCCAAAGTGAAGCAACACCCAAAGGTGCTCTTTCTGTCCACTTTGCTCCATTCCCAATCAGAGTGAATATATTTTTTCCATATCATATCAATACTAGAAGTATATCTCAGACCATGTCCAACTATGCCTCTCAGGTATCTCAACATATTCTTCACAACAATCTAGTGTGTATATATCGACTGAATCATAAACTAGCTAAGTGCAATCACTGCATAGAAAATATTTGGTCTCGTGTTAACCAGATACATCAATGATCTAATCAACTGTCTGTATAGAATCAGATCAATTTCGTTAGAATCGGAAAAAGACACACTTATTTTCTTCATATTCATCACCATTGGTGTAGCCACGGGCTTCAAGTTCAACATCCCAAACTTCTTCAATATCTCAACTGTGTACTTCCCCTGACTCAGGAAGATCTCATTAGTTCTCTGTCACACCTCTAGTCCCAATAAGTTGATCTGGATTATTTTGAGAATGACATGAAGGAAGAAATATAACTCAGATATAACAATTAAATACATAAAAATATAGAAGATAACACATAAATACAGTGAAACCCAACTTCTATTACTGAATAAGATAGAAAAACATTGTAGAGCACAAACTGGAAAAATGGGGTAGCTTATCTCTAAAAAGAAAGAGAAGTTGGATACGCTTCATTCACAAGAATCTTTACATCACACTCCATTGCATTCTTAAAGGGAATCCTTCACCCCAATTATATATGAGAGAGTGAGAGGAGAACAATTCCCATGACACATGTGGGATAAATTGGACTAAGTTTATAAAATGCCATAGGCATGTAAAACACTAGGACTTCCCAGGTGGTCACCCATCCTATTACTACTCTAGCCTGATCACGCTTAACTGCGTAGTTCTAATGGGATCCAGTGCATTAACACTATGTTGTAGGAATGTACATAAGACTACTAGGAAATCATTAAATGATGTCTGTAATTAACAAATGAAGATGACATTACATTCCATTCCCCATCAAAAGGGTGACTATCATGGTTTATCAAAACCACATGCTCAAAATGGTGATTCAGTGGAAGAGGTGGATGGACATTAAGATCCATCTGGATCATTCCTCCCCCCTTAGGAAGAAATGGTCCCCATTGCATCAAGTTCCCTTGGGAGACAAGGAGACTTTTGCTAAATCTAAATCTTGGTGCGTTTCTTTCCTTTTTGAAGAAGTTGTCCTACTTATCTTGTTGAAGGATGTCATAAACCTATTGTTGGAGGAGTTGTTTTTGTTCAACCACTCTAGCTGCATGATCTACCTGGGTGTGGGAGGACTCTATTGGTGCAACATGAAGAGTATGAAGGGTTTTTTTATAACCTTACTTGACTGGGAAGTGTGGAGGAACCCCCGTAGGTGCAACAAGAACATCTTGGTACTCATATACAATCTTGTCTATCTATTTCTGCTAGATAGAAAGGTCTTGGGATGAGGCTGCAATGGTTACAGTGTCCTTTTGTTCACCTTATGATCAGATTGTGAAGAGGAAAAACTTTGTAGTATGATAGATTACTTCGTGGCATTTTTTTGGTGGGAAAATAGTTGGAACTACCTCTGGTATCCCATATAGCTAACCCTCCAGAGTAACAATGATGCTACGAGGTAGAGACTCATAAACAGCATGACGCCTCCACATATATGGTTGGCCTAATAGAACATCATAGACTTCCAATGGGGCAACATCACACAATACCTCATCCTTGAATGGATTGATGTCGTAGGAAAGGTGACACTGTTGGCTAACAGGAAGATCTTGACCCTGGCAAAGCCACCCAATGTTGTATGGTTGCGGGTGTGGTGTTGTTGGAAAATCCAAATTCTTGACAACCTCTATTGAGATGATGTTATTTTGTCTTCCGTTATCAAAAATAAAATGCAGTGGGGTCCCCTTCACCCACATCTGTGAATGGAGGAGTCACTCCCCCTCCTCAGTATCTTCTTCTGGTTGGATTGTAGTAGTTGTGACAGTAGTAGTGGGTGTATCCTTTTATTATTTTATGAATTAGGGTCCAAGTTGGGGTTAGACTCTTTGTCTTTGAGCTCAACCACCAATGAATATATTGAGCGACATTCATTAGTGTTGTGACAAGGGATATTGTGGAACTCACACTACTTTCCGATGTCTTTCTTTGAATTCCTATTACTCTTCTTTTCCTGCATCTGGGACTGGCTCTCTTGAGGTTGGCATTCCTTTCTCTGTCCATGCTTCTCCCACTTACTTTGCTTCTTAAATTTCTGCTCAATTTTGATTGCATATCGATAAGCAACTCCTAGTGAGGATATTTCCAAGAAATCCATCTCTTTTTGGATGTACCTGTGTAGACCACTGCAGTACTTCAAAACCAGGTGCCACTCAGAGTCTTTGATACCCAACTTTCAGCTCAAGGTATGAAAGATGTTGGTGTACTCCGACACCGTCTGATCTCTTTTCGAATGCATAGTTTTCCATCTCATGTATTGGTCATCATAGTTTCCAAAAGGGTAGAGCTCCTCCTTTAGGGAATCTACAAATTCCACCCAAGTGGGTTCTTTCCCTAATATTGTATATTTGTCCATGGTGTACCTTTAATAGTAACCTTCCCACCAATATCTGACATGGGGAGGGGCTTTAAGGAGCGCGAAGGTGATCCTTTTACTGTTGGAAAATTTTTGGACAGAGTAATAACCTTCTAGCAGATTCAACCATTTTTCTAGAGAATTTACATCTATCTGGCCTTCAAATAAGGGGATATCAAAATTGACTTGTACCTTGAAGGGTGTCTCACTTGTGAAATGGTTGCTTGTTGAATATGCCCTGGATGCCACCTTCGATAGTCTTCAAAGGATCTGAGAAAATTTTTCCATCATCTCATTCCTTTGTCACATGAGGGATTCCTCGAGCAACATCTTGAAAGGATCTCCTAATCTGTCATCTCTTTTCTTCCACCATTTTAGGTCGCTTGGGCTAGCGAGAGTGGTTTTCCTCAAGCAAATCTAGCTCAAGACCCAAATTTCTATACCCTGACCTCGTCGGGGACCTTCTCTGAGAAATGAAAAGGAGAATATGTTACACATTATTTTCGTCATCCCTATGACTGTTAATGATGTAAACCTATATGTTGCATTTAGAGGGGTCAATGGCCTGAACTCCTAAAGAAATAAGAGAGAAGAACTTTGCTAGGGTGCGAAAATTCTTGTATGTGGAAAAAATGAGCATCTTCTTGATGCTTCTAGAAGGAGAAGATACTATGGTGAGGTGGCCTCCAAATGGTTTGGATCTTACTCACTTTCATTATTTAGCAAGATCATCCTAACCTCTTCATCTTATCCTCTTCAACTTATAACAGGAGAGGAGCTCTCATGGAGAAAGTTAGTTGTTTTGGCTTGAGATTGTTAGATTGGCTAGAGTGGCTTTGATCTTTTCTTTGTTAGCATATATTGTGGGTAGCTATCAGATACACAATCTCAGAATCCATTGGAGAAAGAAGTGTGTGGGAAGCAAGGAACTCTTGGAAGGAAGCTGATGACATCAAGGCATCTGGTTGTATCTTTTTCCACATTCTTTAATACATATATACTTTTATTTCCTATATGAATGTTATTTGTCCATATTGTATGATTCCTTGATCACGTACATAGTTTCATCAAATAGACTCTGTTATTCTTGTCTTCGTTGGCTTGTGTTTATTTGCATATATTTCTCATAAACCTTGTGACGAAGCTTGGATTGCATTGGTGAAGTTGGATCTTCAATATTTAAAAGGTATGTTCTAGATCCATTTCTCATTTGATAATTGAAATCTAAGGAAGGAGTAGTGTACTGTCTTTTTTTGTTCTAGTTTCGTAGTGAAGCTAGGGGGATTGATTTGTGTCCGCACTTAACAATTAGCCTGATAACAACAGACTACTTTGATACCACTAATCCATATTATTTCGAGAATGACATGAAGACATAAATATAACTGAGATATAACAATGAAATACAAAAAAATATATAATAGAACACATAAATACAGTGAATCCCAACTTCTATTACTGAATAAGATAGAAAAACACTGTAGAGCACAAACTAGAAAAATGGAGTAGCTTATCTGTAAAAAGAAAGGGATGTTGGATATGCTTCATTTAAAAGAAGCTTTACATCACACTCCATTGCATGCTTAAAGGGAATCCTTCACCTCAATTGTATATGAGAGAGTGAGAGGAGAACAATTATTTACATCACACTCCATTGCATGCTTAAAGGACATCCTTCACCTCAATTATATATGAGAGAGTGAGAGGAGAACGATTCCCATGATTCATGTGGGATAAATTGGACTAAGTTTATAAAATTCCATAGGCATGTAAAACACTAGGACTTCCTGGGCGGTCACCCATCCCAGTATTACTCCAGCCTACGCACGCTTAACTGTGGAGTTCTAATGGGATCTGGTGCATTAACACTATGTTGTAGGCATGTACATAAGACCACTAGGAAATAATTAAATGATGTTTGTAATTAACAAATGAATATGACAATACATTCCATTCCCCATGAGAAGGGTGAATATCATGGTTTATCAAAACCACAGGCTCAAAATGGTGATTCAATGGAAGAGGTGGATGGCCACTGAGATACATCTGGATTAGAAGTAGTGCATCATACCAAGGTCCTTCATCTCAAAATTAAATGCCAACACATACTTGCAGTCAACAATAAGGCTCTCTGTACTAGTAAGGAATAAATCATCAACGTAGAGGACCAAACCCAAGGACTCACCATTAACAGTCTTATAGTACATGATGGGATTGACAACACTTTTGGTGAAGCCCAGAAATCATCAGGTGTCCATCAATCCTTTCATACCAATCTCTAGGTGGTTTCTTGAGTCCATACAAGGCCATCTTCAACCTTCACACATGAGACTCCTTCTCATGTATTACAAAACTATCTAGATGCTCGATGTATACTTCTTCCTCAATCTCTCCATTGAGAAAGGTTTTCTTTACATCCATATGATGAAATATCTAACCCATGGATGTTGCAAGGGAAATAATCATTTGGATATAAGTGTATCGAGTATCAGGAGAAAATGTCTCCTCATAATCTATTCCCTCCACCTAAGAGAATCCTCTAGAAAAAAATATTGTTTTGTTCCTCTTGATGCTCCTGTCAATTGTGTGTTTGATCTTGTAGATCCATTTTGAAGTCACTACAGACTTCCCCTCAGGTATCAAAACAATATCCCGCACATCATTCTTCATGATGTATTGATACTCCTCCATCATGAGATATATTCATTCTGGATGACTAGTTTCCTCCTCATAACATGAGGGCTCAAAATGAATGATGTGGTTCATAGTTGCAGCATAGCATGAATATCTTTGAGGTATCTTTCTCAGTTGGAAGGTACCACGAGGAGCTACATATACTTCTACCTCCTACAGAGTTTGACGAGCCCATGTAGGTCTCTTTTGAACTACTACAATATCTCTGGGAACATCAACTGGAGCTACATGATCAACATGATCAATTCGATCAATTTGATCAATCTCCATGTGAAATCCTCTAGATATCTTTAAAGGATACCTCCTCCTCAAAGGTAACATCTCTACTCACCTCAATCTATCTCTGACTAGGGATGCATATCTGGTATGCCTTCAAAGACTCATTGTACCCCACAAATGTACCCTTTCTTCCTGAAGGGTCTAGCTTGATCCTTTTTTCCCTGGGTACATGAGTGTATACTGGACACCCAAATATCCCGAAGTCTCCAGCCTCATGCTTCACTTCGGTGAAGGCCTCCTCGAGCATCATGTTCCTCAAATTCATATGAGGAATTTTGTTCTGAACATACATTGTAGTCATGGATTCCTTTTCCTAGAGAAACATAGGTAAATGTTGATCATGATAAGTCATATTGGACCATACTTGATATATCAAGGTTACCTCATGAAACCAATGTCTCAGGAAGATAGAAAACATCAACACTCCCTCTGGAGCTTTAGGTGACTCCTCCTCTATCTCTGCTCCCTCTAACAATGAGGGTAGCTCTTACTCCTTCTCTATAGGTAACTCAATCTCTTCTCCCTTTGGATGTAGTACCAACTCCCTTTCTAGGAATGCCTCTACATACACTGGAACTATTTACATGCCTGCTTCCTCAACATCTCATGGCTCAACTCATGTACTGGGACTGCTACACCTGCTCCCTCTGAGTCGCATAATATTTTTTCCTCCTCTAATGGATCTACCATAGTTGTGCTATATTTGGTCTTGAATCACTCTATCCATGATCATTGGAACTGTCTCTGCTATCTGGCATGGTCTCGTCTTGGGAGGAACATTGCTCCTAGAGAATTCTTGTCTCTAAGCATCATGTCTGGAAATTTCTTTCCTTGATATCATGTTGGAAGGTTTTTCACTCCATGTCTTCTTCCTTCGGCCATCATTATGGCTCCTTCTCAGAGATATTACATGTGACCTTCCCGGAACAAGAAACAAGAACAACAAAAAGCATATCTAAGAGGAGATCAATTTATCTTGTGCACAACTATATACAATGACCCTCCAAATAATATGTCTTCTACTATGACCAACAAACATCCATCATATACTCGATGTCATATGGATACCAACACACATCCAACATATACTCGATGTCATACGGCTACCAACACACATCCATAATATACTTGATGTCATACGACTAACCATGTTGATTTTCTAGTGTTAAATTAAACAAACACAATTTTCCACAAGTGGTAATTACTTCCAATCATATATGATATTACTTTAGTAAACACTAGAACATCAGTAAGTAACTCAGAAAATTTCAAATTCTTAGTCTCTTCCTTAGATCAATTATCCCTCTTTGAGAGAGAAAAAATACATGTGTCTATTGTTGTGTCTTTCAAGTGTCAATTTATAGTAATATTAGATTGATCCAAAAAAAAACATGTCTCTTTGAAAAATTAAAGTCAATTTTCTTTCTTATAAATAGTGGGAGAATACCTCTATAACTAACCAAAGATTAATTTGGTTATAATCCATCCACATAGCATTTGAATATGTTAAATTGTTCCTCCATAATTCATGCGATTCTTTGCATAAATATAGGTAGAAGTAAATATGCATTACATTCCTCATATTTAGGTAACTAGACATTTTTACTAGAAATAGCTTCCCACCATAATTTATGGAATTCTTTCTATAATTTAGGTAGGAATAAAACACTAAATATGTTGTACATAGAGATTGTAACAACCCTATAAATTTAACACTCCCAACATTTTACTCTATTCTCATTTTCCTGGGCCGTCTTGTGAAGGAGTCAAGCCCAATCCCACTCTGATACCATGTTGTTTTTCTTCATATGAGATATAATCGATATATTATTACAATGATGAGTGTTACATATATAGGTAACATATGGTTACCATCCATGAAAGGATGCGTCCCATGGATAATCAATAACTATTTATTATTATCATTTACTTATTATATATGATATTTAATAATCAATAATTATATTATTAATTATTATTCTAAGAGAATGTCTTCCCGATGTTGTCCAAACATCAACACATTCCACATGGGGTTAAACTCACCTCCCCCCATGGAATCCTTATCCTGGTCGTATACCAACACAAAGTCTCCTTCAGAAAACATCCTTGGACGAACATAATTGTCGTATTGGGACTTGATGCATTTTTTATGCGCTTCATTTGCTAAAGCTACATCTCGACATTTCTTGTCAAGATGTTAGAGAAAAATGAGGTGTTATTCGAGTTACATCGTGTTGGTTAAGAGTTCAACAACTATTTTAAGTGAAGGGATCTCGCATTCATTCGCTAAAACTGCTTCTACTCCATGCACAAGTTGAAAAGGAGAGAAACATGTTGCAATTTTGACTGAGGTTCAGTATGCCCATAATGTCGGATATAGCATCAAATTCCAATTTGATATGGTCGAGTTAATTGTCCTCTTCAATATGGTTTTTAAGGATTTGTTGATGGCTTCAACCTGACCATTAGCCTAAGGATAGAAAGGATATGAATTCTCTTGACTAAAACTCACTTTCGATGCTACCTCAGACATCATGTGGTTCTGGAAGTGACATCCATGGTCAGTGACAATCTCTCTCGGAACCCCAAACCTAGTGATGACCTGATTGAAAATGAAACGCATTGTGGTTTCTCCATCATTGGAAAATGTCGGCATGCCTTCTACCCACTTAGTAAAGTAGTCCATGGAGACTACGATATATCGATGCCCCCTAGACAAGGCTAGGTGGCATGTCATAAAATATACCCCCCACTTAGTGAAGGGGTCGACAATGATGATGGGAAACATAGGAGCAGGCTACATGCACATCTTCTTTGTAAATATTTGACAAAGATGACATATCTTGACCGCTTATATGCAATCCTTAAAGATCACAGGCCAGAAATAACCAATGCACAAAATATTTTGGGTTTTCACCGACTTTGATAAGTGATATCCACATGCTCCACCATGGAAGTCATTTAAAACGACCTCTTCTTCCTCATGAGTGAGGCAACGATGAAGAATTAATTCTACCCCTCGTCAATACAAAGTGTTGACAATAATGATATAGTTCGTTGCTCAGTGAAAAATCCATCATCGTTCATCTCGTGAGAGATGTGGAGAGAACTTCAAAGTCTGGAGATATATGAGGATATATCCATACCAAGGATCGGATGAAGAGATGAGGAATGTATTCTCATCTGGAAAGGATTCAATTATTTGGCTATCCTCATTCTCTATTGGAAACTCCAACATCAATTTGGCGAAGACCAAATATTTCTTAGATTTCACAGAGGAAAAATCCAAGTCAAATTCTTGAAGCACTACAACCCATTTGTTATACTTCCCACCAATTATTCACTCAGTCAAAACACATTGAAAGGGATTAATGTTGACGATGAAAGTTGTCTCATGCAACATAATATAATGTCTAAGTTGTTGAACAACATGAAATGATGCTAGGGTCAGTTTTTCGATCTGAGAGTACTTTATTTTAGGACCCAAAAAAACACGAATCAAATAGTAGATGACATGATATTGGAGCTCATCATCCTCTTGAACTAATACCATGCCAATTGATGATTATGCTTCTGCCAAATACAACAGGAAATATCGATTATAATATGGGGGACTGAATAACATGGTCTAAACTAATGTATATTTAATGCATCAAATGACCGTTGTGTTGCTTCATCCCAATGAAATGGGACCCCCTTTTTCAAAAGGTGCATAAAGCCTTTTGTAATATTAGCATAGTTAGGTACAAGTATCAAAGGAAATTCTCGTTTCCTTGTAGAATTTGAAGCTAACAAATTGTGCATGGGGAGGGTAATTGAGTGATTTCCTCCACTTTTAAAAGGTCAACCATGATTCCTTTAGTTGAAAATATAAAACCTAAAAGACGTCCAGAATTCACGCAAAAAATACATTTATACGGATTTAAATGGATTCCATAATAAGGAAATATCTCGAAAACCAAGTGGAGGTGTACCATACATTAAGCTCTCTTGTGAGAATGAGTCGTGTTATCATCCAAATAAGACTCTACTATATGCTTCAAGTTGTGGAAAGAAAACAACATGGCCCACTGAAACGTAGCTCCAACATTTTTTAGGCCAAAGGGAATCTTCTTATATGTGAAGGTTCCCCAAGGACAAATGAAATTTGTCTTATGTTGGTCTTCCGGTTGAATCTCAATATGTTTATACCCTGAAAAACCATCCATGAATGAAAAATATCGCTCCCTGTGCATTCATTGAGTATCTAATCGATGAGCGACATAGGGAATTGTTATCTTTTTGAAAAGCTTTATTCATGTCTCGGAAATCCATACACACTTGTAGCATGCCTTGTTTCTTATCAACCAAAATCGGGTTGGACACCCATTTTGTCAATTGTACTAGGTAAATGAAGTCAACTTTGAGTAGCTTCTCCACCTCATCTTTAATTGTTGTTTCTTTCCTTGGATTCAATGGTTGAAAATTTTATTGAACTAATTTTTCATTCTCGTAGGTTCTATTTTTTGTCGAACCGACCAAGCGAAAACATCTCTAAACTCCTTAAAGAGTATTCTATATTCATGAAATTTGTTTAGAGCACTTTTCCCCAATAAAGACAATTTCAAAAACCTTAGGAGTTCTATAAATATTAATTGGGGTGGTTTCTGATATATTCACCATATTTCCCTCGATGTAGGAACCATGCCTGGCCAAGGGATTTATCGTCCCATCAACACTCCCACTCATGGCTGACTTAAATTCTCCATTCTCCACATGAATTATCTTAGGGAGGAAATATGATATGTGATGCATATCCTCCCACTACCTTTAGGCTCCGGTCATTTCCTCAATGATATCTTCATCTGAGGGAAATATGGTGTCAAGATAGTCCTAGGAAAGTAAATAATTTTGAACCCAAACAGACTCCGGAAAATATCATCCTCTTCTATCAAAGAAGGATTTTGATCCAAGTCTACAGTAGCTTGATGTATAGCCTAATAAGTCACTTCTACTGCAGATAGTGGCAAAGCCATCCCAACATGTGTGCGACCTTCTACCAATTCGTATAGCGAGGGTAACACCCATGGGTCATGTAAATATGATGCTTTGAAATAAGTGACTCTTGTGACAGGAGTCAAGGAACTTGACTTTTGGTAGTCGACCGAGGTGGCGCGAATGTAGGACATCGGTGATGGGAAATTAAAGGTACCCATAAGCGAATGATACATTCCAACATCAATTTTCTTAGTTTCCGATTAAGGGTTCTCGATCCACATGACTGTGGATCCCTGGTTGACCACGAAGCTAGAACGGTTGAACACCATTTGATCGATAGTTACGATTTTTCCCTCATGAGGAAAACACAAAACCCAGAATATCGATGATACGATGGTCGTCATCACGTAAGTAAAACTCCTTTTCAACTACAAGTTGTAATCGAGGGGTACATCAACTACCTCTACTTCTATGGAAATGGTATTTCCTCCTAACTGAATCAGAAAAGAGGAAATGATACGATGTGGTCTAAACAGACATCCATCGAACGTGGTTAAAAATGTAGGAGAAGGAGAGATTTCTGGAGAGCAAATGGCTTTCCAACAAGTCAAATACATGAGACGAGTCAAATCCTCCTCATAGACCCTGATCCTCCCAATCACATGATTCTTGTAAATCACGTTGATCTGGAAGGATACATGGTAAGGAAGGTGGGGCTTGACATAAGAAGCGTCAAACTTCATAATGAGTAGGCTAGAAGGATCCGTTGCTCCGATTGTAGAAATCAATGTGGTGCGTTGTGTAGGGAAAAATTGAAGGACTTCAAGAGCATGCATTGCACATGACATTTGAAATAAGTCCTAAACAATAGAGTAGTTGGGAACAACTCTGGTGTTAGGTTTGTGAGATGCTCTTTTGTACACACCTTTTAGTATGCATGTCATCATTTCCTTCTCCGATTTCTCTATGTGAAGAGGTCCTTGAGGATCAAAAGTCTCTTTACATTTTGTTAATGAATCTGGATTAGTATAATCTCAAGACCTGGTCATCAAATCTACCTCCTCTTATTTTGTGTGGTTTACCATATTAACAAACTTAAATGATCCATTAGGAAAAGTTGCACTTGGAGTGCCCCCTTGCACGTTAGAAGTGGAAGAGCCATCCTACATGTTTTTCCCTTATGCGAATGGATTTTATGATACATAAAGCTATTTTTGTTGATACAACTTTATTAAACATTGGGCCTCTTCCATCTTCGGGAATTGATCAGTGAGGTGTTAATCCCCACAAAGATTGCATGGGAACTTCACATTTTTCTTTTCACCCTTTTCCCCTTCAACATTCTTATTATCTTTTTTTTCACTGGCCCCTCTATTCTTCTTTTCGTTTTCCTTCTTTTTCTCTATGGGTTGTTGAGGACCCTTTTGATTCTTCGATTGCACAATATGTACATCTGAGGAATGGGTTGTAGGGGTGGTCAATCCAGAGGCCAAACCAACCATAGTTTGTTGAATTAACAATTGTTGCATCTGGTTAGAGACTAGATATATGGCTTCACTTTGAGAGGAACCAACAATTCCATCGACATGTGGTCCTGAATTCAGTTTTGCTAAGTCAAGGGTTGACCTAGGTGGATTAGGCATAATCTCGTAGAGCATTCTAGATTAAGTGTAAATCAATTCCAATTGTTGTGCCCTAAATATTGTTTGCTCTTCTAAAAAGACTCCTGAAGTGGCTACATCGTTAGAAATATAAGGAATCAATGAATTCAAGAACCACTCTAAGAGAAACTCGGGTGGTACCATGGTTTTAATCAAGCTCTTCCATCTCCTCCATTCCCAAATATGATCAGAAATGTGCGTAGCATTATTTTGTTCAAAGTTGGCCAAAAGTTTTGTTTGGCCATCATACCGGACAAGGAGTTGGAAGTGGTTGAAAATAACCATGGACTGACCACCAAACATCAATTAATTTGACCTATCATGTGTTGTGTACCACTTCAAAGTGACCCCGGTGAGGGTACGCTAGAATAAACATAACCAGATTGAGTCATCTTTTAAATAATTCGACGAGCACCATAAATGAAACATTGTAATGTGGTCCTATGGATCCTCACCACTCCTCCCCTCAAACTTTGGGATGTCTGAGGGAATGTTGGTGGGGATCGCAGGCTAGCTAGGGTCATGGAGAATTGGTTCATTCATGGGGTTATACTGATCGAGAAAGGGGTTGTCCCATAAAGAAATCCCTTTAGAATGGAAATACCCTTTTGAGGGATTGCATTGAGCTTGGAAGGGGTTGCCTCCCACCCCCTAACACTGCGAATGTGGAAAAATGATTTATCCTGAATCCACCGTATAATGTGAACAGTGTGTAAGTGGATGACATGCTAACAACACCTGTAGAAGCACCCCAACCTCTAAAGGGGCTATGACCGGGAGATGGGAAATCCCCACTCCCAATAGATGGGAATGATGGAGGAATGTGACCTCCACCCTAAGGGATCACTTGGTAGGGAATTGAGGAACTCTCTGCACCAATGTTAGAGACTTGGGATGTTGACTAGGAAATAATCAATGTGTTGAGCATTCCCATTGATGACATAATGAAAGAAAAAAATAAATGCGTCGACAATAATGACATGGTTACACTCATGGAAGGAGAAAAAGCAACGATCAATGGAGCACTGCAACTGATTGGAGAAGCTATGGTAGAATTAACCACACTAGTTGTTATGTTGGATACACTAGGTGGAAAGATCCCACCGATGAATATTTTCGAAGTGGGATGCATAGGGACTCCCAAACCAGACACTTGTAAAGTGTCGTCCATAACGGCCCAGTGAAGAGGGATACTATCAGTAAATTTCGATCTAGGAGGTGGAACTTGCACTACATATGATGAGAAAGTTCCATTTAGCAGAGGGTTATAAGCTAGAGCCTATTCTTCATCTCTGATATCTTTGATTGTTACAGCGTCTGGTTCTGGAGAATTAATCTACGAGGGATTCATAGTTGTGATCTCGACTGGACCAGTTGGCACAAAAGAACCAGGTTGATCAAAATGATGCCTTAATGGAGGTGGCAGAGAATTGTTTCTAAGTTCCTCCTTGGGAAGAATACCTTGAATTCTCCTCGATCTACGAGGCAGTTTGTCAGTCTCTTTGAGTTTTCAACTCTCGAGTGACCACGTAAATGCCTACCTAAGAAAGTTTGTGATTGTTAATCACACCACTAGAAAAATCGTAAATGGAAACAATAGACACAAATTACCTCGCTAATATCCCGACTCAGGTGGATGAGGTCCTAAGATCGCAATAGTCACAAGGTAGGGTAAGGGCCTTCCGGATGGAGGCACAGGTTGATTAAGTCTTGTAGACCAACAAGCAAAGGAGTGATAAAATGGTTTTCCAAACCTCCATTGATGATCCTTATCTGATGCAAGTACCCACGCTTCATGGGGAACCATCCAACAATATGGAAAATTTTGATGCGAAATCCACCCCAGGTACCATGCCAAATCCCCGTAGTCACCTCTGATATCCCTAGGAATGGCCACTAAGGTCACCAACTCGCATTCAACGTCCGGGGGTCTAGTCAATAGTCGAGATCGAACATATGGGCAGGGTAACTAAGTCAGAATCCTCGAAAGCACTGCCTCTCACAGAGTTATGGGCACCAACGAAACCCCCAATATACAATCTCTCCACCACACTCAGTTAAGCTTCGTAGGTGTCTCTCCTCAACTCTGCTTCACACGACCTCATGTTTAGCTCCTGTGTTAGAGGAGGCTCTCGACTATACTTATATGATAGATGGATTTAGGCTCTCCCTAGCTCAAAATCCTTCTTTTTTTTATGGCCTTGGAGAAATTAACTCTCTAACCTAAACCAAGTCCCTGGACTATAACTAGTATGTTGACCCTACAAAATGAAAATTTCTAATAAATTTTATTAAGAATTCATTTTATGGATCTTTTCATTAATCAAAAGGTACAGATGAAACTCATGTGATGTTTTCACAAATTCAGAGAAAACACTTTAAGAACATAAAGAAAAAATAAGTGTGGCTTCTTCACTGAAAATAAGATATGCTAACACTTCAGAAAAACAAATTATTTTCTTCTATATTTTTGCAAATGAAAAGAATATACTTTTGAATGTATGTAAGATATTTAAATTACCATGCATTGCAATCCTAGAATGCTTTGTGAATAGTAATGCAAAACAGAGAGAAAGAACTTGACACATTGAACTTCTTTTCTTTTGAACAAGGTTAACTTTAACTGAAATAACTAACTATCAAAGCAATCATAAAGTATGCATGCCTAAGTAATAGCAAACCATTTATTTTCTTGATAAATTTAAAGGAAAATGAAACAAGGAAAGAAAACTAGCAACCAAGTTTTTTTTTTTGTTAAAAATAAATGAATATGCAACTAAGCAAGGGAAATTTTCTTTTTCTTTTCAAAACAAAAGGAGAAAGTCAAACAAGAAGAAATGAAATAGTATCTAACCACTAGAAAATCAATCAATATGGAAATCAACCCAAATATACAATTGACCTTAACCACCCTAAAATTCAAATACTAGGATTACAAACAAGCAATACCTTTTTAAACAAAGTAAGAGTTTTCACAGACTTTAACCAATAATCCAGAGCATCAACAAAATTAGGAGGCTCAGTAAATATTGAAAAAACAACTTAAACCAACCCACTATGAGCAAAAGACTCAAAATATCAATCCAAATACATAGATCCGTGACTATGTTAACTACGCCTCATAGATATTCGTGGGTCATACAAGTGAAAAACACAGATGTATGCAAATTACAGAAGGGAAAAGAATGGATACGTTAGTTAGACATGAAAAATAAAAATAAACCCAGAAGAAGGGCTTGCAAAAACTTTTGGAAAAGTTTCTAAATGATGAAAGATTTGAAAATAAAGTCTAGAAACAACAAAAATTGCAAAAACCTAACACAACCAAATAAACCCTAAGATTGACACAAAATAGGAGAATCCCTAGTATGGTCGTGTTGATGGTAAAAAATGACCATGTTCAACATCATAGGGAGATCACCTGGTCAGGGCCCCAATTAGGCCCTTATCTATTTGGGATGGCCATTTTGACTAGTTAAAAGTCCATTTACCTTGATCTAAAACTAACTTAAGCTAATTACTAATATTATCTATATATACAAATATATGTACATCGCCTTCTATCTGCTAATTTAATTCGATACTTGCTTTTATCAGTAGACAAAAGAGAAAGACTTACCTTCTCATAGCTAGCTTGCAAGAAAGAAATCCTTAAGCTTACACAAGGGCTCAACTAAGCCACAGATAAAATTGTTCCTGCATTAGTATACTTTAACAAAATGCAATAAATTAATCTAACTATGAATCTAAATCTATGTGCAGTGCAAAAAAGTAAAGGAAACTAATCTAACTTGATACCCAGGAAAAAGCTCCTAGATAACAAGTGCATGGATTTAATTATGATGGGGATTTAACATGATTTTTATGATGAATATCTAGTTTTTGAAGAAGTTCTAACAACTAATATTATAAGTTCCATACATGCTTTGTTTTAGAGATTAGAATAATGGAAAATAGGTCAATAAAATTTGGAAATAGTTCTCATAATTTTAATGACAATTAAATCAATTTAAAATGAAAAATTTAAGAGTAAATAGTTACTTAGAATATTTTTTATGCAAGAGAAAATAGGAAAATCAATAACAAATCAATGTAACTACAAAATCAGATAAATGATCTACAATTCTCATATAAAACAAGAATGCATAAAATTATATATATATATATATATATATATATATATATATATATATATATAAGTATCTGATCACAAACAATACAACAGATTTCCTTGCTTTGGTTTCCAATAAATCTCCTTCACAATCCTTCCAAAATCATGAGCTCTATCATTGAAGAAAAGAGATGCAACACTAAAATCTATGCTTCAAATACAAACAATAAATCTTGAAAATAAAACCCCCGACTCTCATATCTGAGTATTCCTTCTCTCCTACAGCCAAAATCCTCCTTACAAAAGTTCTAAAAGTCTTTGATTGCCAAAAGAGGACCATTTCCCACTTGTTTTTCATGTATTTATCTATTTGGGCGTCGCTGGACGAAACCTGAAAATATACTTCTAGAGAACCATGATTTTCTCTCAAATCGTCCATCTATTTCCAAAAACCCTAACAAGTCAGCTAATCGGATCCGTTACGAGAAAAAACAATGTTTTATATTTCTTGGATTCGTTCTAGTTTGGTCGGAAATTTATCCCGAAATTAGTGTCTCGTTTCTGATTTCGCCCCAAATCCGAGATTTAATTTCTGAATTTCAGTTGATAAAAATGCTTCTTTCCTCCTCTTCCACCAAATTTTCTGTAAAATAACCAAAATAAAAATTAAAACCAAACCAATCTAAATTCAAGAGAAGAAACTCAGATTTATAAAATTATGAAAAACAAATTAACCAATTCAAAAACAAACTTAAAAATTAATTTTATTTTTGATTGCAAATTCGTATCTGTAGCTTCTGCTGAAATTTTCGGCATAGTAAATGACCAAATCTGATCATGCAACTACTTCCAATATCTTTTCCATGATTTTAGATTTCAAACGAGTCGTCATGAGTCTTATTTGGTTAATTAAATCTCAATATATGTCTCTACAAAGATTGAGTTTTAAAATTGATTAATAAAATAAAATCTAATCACATATTTTAAATATATCAAATTGGACATTATATTTTAAAAATTGAAATTTTTTTGCAAATTTGAGAAAATTAACATTATAGGATTTAATAATCATTGATGTGTTTCAAATTCCAATCAATCAATTGAAACAACATTGACTCACAATTCCTTTACAAAATAAATCATTAATACCATACGCTAACAAATGATACATTGAGCATGTTTATAATCATAAAGTAGGCTATAGAAAAGTCAATTAAATCTTAATAAGAGATAGAAACTTTTAATTCTTCATCCAAATGATATAAGGTAGTGAAATTAATAAGACTTAGGATGAAAGAAAAATTAATTAATAGTCCATCAAATTATGTATCTCAAGTAAATTATGTAGCTCAATTTTGAATTTCATGTTAAAATGTATGAAATTCAAAAGAATACATGCATTATTGATATAGACATAAGTAAAAATACGCAATGCATTAATGTGTAGTTTTAAATAAGAATCAAAAACATATTTATAAAGAAAATTAAATTAAACTGAAAAAAAATTTGAAAAAGAAAAGGGGGCCCAAATTTTATTATTAATCATTAAATGCAAATTTGGGAGGGTTGTTGTATGCCACAACAGTTGGTGGACACATGGGGAAGAAGCAGTTATCTCTGGTTAAGATGATAGGACTAAATTTACCAAAGATCGAAATGAAGGCTTTCAAACATTTCTCACACACAACACCATTCCCAAAGGTCTCATATAAGACAAAATAAAAGCAAAATAAGCTTTTAAAGATGAAAGTACTTGAATGCCCAATTTCAAAACAGTGAATCCAAATATGGGGAATATTTATTAAATTTTAATTACATCTCTACTATTGCATAGTAAAAATAGCTAGGAGGTTGTTAAAGATTGGTATGCATTTGTTAAAAAATTACCTCTCTTCCCGACATTGCTTTGCTACAAGAAGGCTCGTTCAGTACCTCAACAAAGTTGTCTCAGTACCATGCATGTATTTATCAATCGTCAACGAGCCTATTCGGTACCCCGGTAGGTTTACACACATTTCCCATACCTATGTGCTTTCAACTCTCTTATGTGTATCTTTTGGTAAACATATTTGGAGAATTTCTTTTAGCAATTGAGTGAAGAGAGTGGGGTGGTACAGGAAGATTTTACTTAAAATACTGGATGCAATACTGATTGAGTTTTACCCCACTAGTATTCTCCTTATCTACACAAATAGAGGTTGTTATATGTGGAGGGAATGAGAGGGATTCAAAGTAAAGAATGTCAACAATTCTTTCCCATTTAAAGATAAGCTCACAATACTTGAAACAAGTCATAATGTTCCCCATGGATAATGATTGATGTACAAGACAAGTCAAAACTTGATATAGATGACCTTTTGATAAATGAAATCCCATTAAAAGGATATAGAGTAAGGGATTTCCCCATGTAAGGCAATTAATGTTTAGAAGGAAAGATTCCCTATATCATAAAATCCAACCAAAATCAAAACAATCATAAACATAAAACTTCAATCATTAATGAAAGAGGAAAAGAAAAATCCAAAGAAAAGTCAAGTTTGAAAATAAACTTCAGCAAGACAATTTATGAAATCATATCTCAACAAAAGAGTGAAAATAAGAAAAACATGTTTGTCTGTCTTAAGTTGGGATCTTAACAAATTATGTCTTGCAAAGTTGAAGTTGATTGGCCATTTTATTCAAATAAAAAATTCAAAAATCTCATTATTAAGTTAAATAAAAAATTCAATTCAAAAATTCAAAAAGAATGAAGTTAAATCAGATTAGATGAAAGTAAGATACAAGTTTAGAAACTTTTTTATTTACCATGTTTACAATCTGATCTGCAGCATTGTTTCTTTTCCTAACTTTCGAAACAGGTGGAACAAAGAGAGTGCATTCCAAGCAAATATGGGTAATAGATTTTTCAAAAAAATTCCCGAAGCCCTGCAAAATCATAGCTTAGTTTAGCAAAAACTAGCACAAGACCGAAATTATAAACATAAAAGAAAAAGTAAAGGATGATAATAAGCATATGAAACTTATGTTGAAGAAAATCATTACAATTTACCTTAGAGATGTCAATTTCCTCCAAATTAAAGAAGTAACTTCTGCTTATGATAAAACTTAAATTATGAAGAAGTTGTGGATTTAATGAAGTTCACATAAGCCCAAAATCATCAATTTATTGAAACTAAGTTTAAAGTAAAGAAAAAAAAAACAATCGAAACCAAGCAAACCAAACTCTAAACCAAAAGTGAATTCAAACTTCATAAAAATAAACTACAAACTTAAAAGAAAATACAATCTAATAAGCCATGAATATGTGAAATCACACAAGACCAGAATGAGAAGAAAAATCTCAACATAAAAAAAATGGATATGTGTGTTTTCATTTTTGTTGAGATTTAAATGAGTTATGTCTTGAATGTTTTCGAATGAATTAGGATTTTGTTTTATATGATTAAAATTCAATCATAACCATTTTACCAAAATATTGTCCCTCTTTATCCTCTTATCAAACTTTACTTCTTGGAAGAATGAATAAACTTTAATGATGAATTTTAAGAGTAAAGATTAAATAAAATTTTTAATAAAAAAGAAGATAAGTAAGAGGAAAATAAACTAATAAGGTAAAAGAAAGGATATTACATTGACAATAGCTCTGTGTAGTCTAAAAATATTTACAATTGCTTTATTCAAAACTAATTAAGAAAAAAAACAATCTAGGAATTAAACTAGAGCAAGCACCCAGTTTATAAAAGAAAGTCATTAAGAAAGAAACTGATTTTTCAATCCATTATCAAGTATTTAAATAAAATAAGAATATGGTCAAATACTTGAAATGTAATATTGAGAAAAATCCAGAAGTATATTTTTCATTATTAACCAATTTTCCCAAAAATAAGAAGTACCTTCTAAAATAAAACTTGTCACTTATTTATTTACCAATTAAACTAATCAAGAAAAATAAACTAAACTATCCTACTCTATTCTAATTTTATGAGGGAAACATCACTAAGTATAGTCAAACTTCTTGTGGAGCCATTCAATTTTCTTTATTCTTGTAATCATATGTACAATATGAATTAGTAACAGAAATTAGATGAATAATAAACAATCAAAAGAAAAATCTAACCTACTATGTACAATTATTTCTAATAGAAACAATAGAAGATATTTATTAACGGGGAACCTCATTTGAAATGTATTTTCCAAAAAACGTTTCAATTATGTTTTGAAAATCATTGTGAAATTGTTGAAATGGAAACATGATTGGAAAAGTAATGTGTTCACCTTGATAAGAAAAGTTAGTACTATTTACAAAAGAAAAATAATTTACATTATTGTTACAAGACAAAAAGGATTTATCTCAAGAATTTCCTTTATACAAGTATTAGCTGAAATAATGTGATGAGTATTGGAACTACTATCTACTTGTGTTAAAAGTTCAATATTATGAAAAGAAAAGAAAACTTGAGTAATATCATCAAAATCAAATATGGACATGGAGTCTTCTTCTTGAAAATTGAAGTCATTATGATAATTGGAAGATTCAAAATGAGGATTAATTTCAGAATTATTAGTGTAAGAACATCTTTCATCTTAAATATAAATTAATTTTGAGGATTGAGAGCATGAAAACCCATAACCATCACCAACTGGTGAAATGTTTCAATGTTCTCAATCTTCAACTCATTATCATAAACAACTTCATAATTATTATTAATACTCTCTTCCATTATTAATGATAAATTTGAACCATAAGCATAACCAGATGCAGATACACGAAAATGATCATAACTAATGAAAGATCATTCAATAACTCATTATTTTGATCGTTATTTGAAAAACTTTCATAATTTCTTTGATTAACGTAAGTTCCTTTATCATGTAATAATTTATTAACGTAAAGAGAAATTGTTAAATGATTTCCAAACAAATTGTTATCGGTGAATAGATCATGATATAATGAGAAATAATTGTTCAAACAAATGAATCTAAAAGTTTCTTTGTTTTTAGCATTACTATAAGAAAATGATTCTTGAGTTTCTAATATTATTTGTTCATTGTTGGCTTCAATGCAGATATCATATGTATCATTATTTAAAATATTTTTGGGAATGATAGTGATTTGATTAGATAAAGGTTTACATTCCTGAGCATCTAGGTGTTCTGGATCATAAGTAACAATATCAGAAAACTCATTGGAAACATCTTTATTATGACAACTTTCATCATCTTTGTTCATGTTTTCAATTTTAGAAACTACTTCACACTCATTATTTTCATCACAAACAACAATTTTGTTATGATCTAGAATAGTCTCAGGAAAATCATTAATTTTATTAGATGTACTCACATCTTCCTGAAATTGTTTATTAGTAATTTATGAATTGTGTGTTTGAATATGATAAACTATGTCATTAGTAGAATCAAAAGAATCCTGAATAGTAGTAAATAAACTTAGAAAAGTTATATGTTCAGGTTCATCATAACTATTAGAAATACAAGGGAGAGAAAAAATATGTTGAAAACATCCCATTAATTCACTATGAGAAGGCAAATCATCATATTTAAATTTAAAGAAAATCAATTTGAATCTAAGAAGAAAAATCTCATAAGATTCACCTTCAATCCTGAACAAATTTTCAAGTTCTTGGAAAACTTGATTACAGTCATAGTCTTGAAATGTTTGAAAGAACATTCGAGTAAATTCGTCCCAACTATATACAAAAGCAACTGGAAATGAAAGACACCAACCTTTGGCTTGGCATGCCAGTCTAAGATTAAAAATCGTGCACATAACAACTTCATCAATATCGTAACTTTTAAAATTTAAAATAAATTGATGAATTTGTTGAAATGAAGGAGAATTAGAATCACCATTAAACTTTACCTTTGAAAAGTGCTTAATTACCTTTATTGGAGTGTTGCAAACTGCTCGACTAGATATACAACTCCAAATACGAATTTTAGGAGCCATTGAATAAAAGTAAAATAATTAAAAACAAACAACTCAAAAAGAATTAACTTGACATGCACACTCATCGGTGGCCCTCCTTCTAGTGCCAAAAATATTGATGGTCAAAAATGACCATGTTCAACATCATAGAGAGATCACCCAGTCAAGGCCCCAATTAGGCGCTTATCTGTTTGGGATGGTGATTCTGATTAGTTAAAGGTCCAATTACCTTTATCTAAAACTAACTTAAGCTAATTACTAATCTAATCTATATATACAAAGATATGTACATGGACTTCTATCTTCTAATTTATTTCGATACTTACTTTTATCAGTAGACAAAAGAGAAGGAATTACCTTCTCGTAGCTAGCTTGCAAGGAAGCAATCCTTAATCTAACACAAGGGCTCAACTAAGCCATAGATGAAATTGCTCCTGTATGAGTAGACTTCAACGAAATGCAATAAATTAAGCTAACTATGAATCTAAATCTATGTGTAGTGCAAAAAAGTAAAAGAAACTAATCTAACTTGATACCTAGTAAAAATCTCCTAGATAACAATTGCATGGATTTAATTATGATGGGGATTTAACATGATTTTTATGATGAATATCTAGTTGTTTAAGTTCTAACAACTAATATTATAAGTTTCATACATGCTCTATTTTAGAGATTAGCATAATCAAATATAGGTCATTAAAATTTGGAAATAGTTCTCATAATTTTAATGACAATTAAATCAATTTAAAATGACAAATTTTTGAGTAAATAGTTACTCAGAAAATTGTTTTAATGCAGGAGAAAATGGAAAAATCAATAAAAAACCAATGTCACTACAAGATCAAATAGTTGATCTAGAAGACAATCATCCTCATATCAAACAAGAGTGCAAAACATGGAATAATTGATATAGATCTATCATTGAATGAATATGATTTGTATTAACAAATAAAAGTATCTGAATACAAATAATAAACATTATTTCCTTGCTCTGGTTTACAATGAATCCCCTTCACAATCCTTCCAAAATCATGAGCTTTATCATTCAAGAAAAGAGTTGCAACAGTTCAAGCTATGCTTCAAAGACAAAGAGTAAATATTGAAAATCAAATCCCCAACTCTTAGATCTTAGTATTCCTTTTCTCCTATATCCAAAATCCTCGTTACAAAAGTGTTAAGAGTCTTTTATTTCCAAAAGAGGTTTTTTTCCCATTTGTTGTTCATGTATTTGTTCATTTGGGCATCATTGGTTGCAACCTGAAAATATGCTTCTAGAGAACCATGAGTTTCTCCCAAACAATGCATCTATTTCCAAAATTCCTAACAAGTAAGCTAATTGGATCCGTTTTAAGAAAAACCCATGTTTTATATTTCTCAGATCCGTCCTAGTTTGGTCATAAATTTAGCCTGAAATTAGTGTTTCATTTCTGATTTCGCCCCAAATCCGAGATTTAATTTCTGATTTTTAGTGGATAAAAATGCTTCTTTCCTCCTCTTCTTATGCAGGAGCATCGTATCAAGGCGCAAGTGGAAGACAACTCAACACCCTAGCGTACATTTTGAAATGATTTTGAATTTAAGAAGGGCATATCATGCAAATATCTTGAAAACATTGTAATTAAAGAACATCTTTAATGCTTAGGAGTTGAACCATCGCATGAGATCGATGGGGAGTGTATTTTATTTAATGTAGTAGCTTGTTGTACAGATTCTAAGCATTTTCTCTTATTTTTATGTCTCGAACATTTATTGTAATAAATCCTTAGTAGTTGAAAGATTTTAATTTGATAAGATAGCACTAAGGTAGTCGGAGGGAAAAATCTTTATGAGCTCGTTTTGTATAAATAAATGTATTGCTTCCCAAATGAGGTTGTTGTTGCAATTTAGTTGAAGGTTGAATATTATTGTAGCTGAAGGTTGTTGAGAGTTGATGTAGTTGTTGTTATAGTTGCTGAGAGATGCTGAAGATAATTGTATGAGTCCATGTACATATCATTTGAATGAATATAACAGAGAAGCGTTGTTCCAAATGTTTTGTGTTGTTGTTACTGTGTCTATCTAAATGAATGAATGGAAGTATTTCTGTTTAATTGCATTTCTCTGTTATTTCTTGTTCTTATGCTATGAATGCATTTACATGCTTGAATGTATGAATCTGTGAGATATTAGATAAGTTTCAATTGTTTATCTTCTACAAGCAAGTGAAAGGAGTGCATAGTGTCTGCAAGGTGTGCGTTGGCAGAGTCTATTTTGACTCAGAAAGTTCAGGAGGGATAGCTCAAAAGTGTGCATAGGTAGAAACAAACTCAAACTCATATTGTTCATGAGGAACAATTGAGCCGTATAAGAACTTTTGCTAAGTGTGCGTAGGGTCGATAATTGTCTAAGTATCAAAGGAGCCATTCTGAGAAGTTCAGAGTGTCGAGGGGAAACAAGTTCGGGAGAGATAACTTGGAGCTTTGTATGCAAGGTGTGCATATTTTCTACAAGGAGTGTGTGACAGAGTCTTTTGAATCAGAATTTCAGGAGGAGTAACTTAAGAGTATTTGTAGAAGAGTGTGAAGAAATGTTGCAAGGTGTGCATAGTCATCCACAAAGAATCTAAGTCATAAAGGAAGACCTATTGCAAGGCATGCACATGGTCGATTTCGACTAAGTTTCGAAGAAAAAACTCTGAGGAGTTAGAGGTTTCGAGGAAGAAACAATCTCATAAGAGATAGCGAGGAAGAATTCTTTAGTAGGGAGGAGCCCACTGAAAATACCAATTAACGAGAAAGATCCATTTAGGTGGGAGAAAGATCATTTTAGACTGTTAGATCTGGGAGAGTTACACGGAGGTTAGTTGTGGAGTCTTTCGGAACTTCATAGTTCATAGGTTTGAAATTGATTTAAAGAGTGGGGATCACCGAAGTCCTCAATTCAAAAAGTAATCCCAGTCATTGGTTGCATCAGATTAGAGAGTTCGTGAGAAATAACTCCTGAAGCCTTGTGTGGAGCAATAGAAAACTTCACGAAGTCATGAAGGGCAGAGTAGATCTGGACCATTGGATCTAGGAGAATACATGGTGGAGATACGTGTACTTTGTAGGAGAAGCAATTCGGTGAAACGTGATGGAGGAGTGAGCCAAAAACTCCCGAAGTCGTGAAATAGCGAAGGATATTGCGACTATTGATTTGAGGGGGAAACGTGTCGTTAGATCACAGGATCCAAAAGTGTGCATCCTGGAAAAAGCTAAGAATCTAAATCCTAGCTATTGATTGTGTGGACACGTGGTGTCAAATCTGTCACTTCGGTGATAGATTACTTTGGGGAAAAGGAGTGTTAAGATGTTCAAAACTCTCGAACGCTGAAGTCTGGAAACAGATTACAATCGTTGGTTGTTGGAGAGATGAGAACCATAGATATTTTCAAGTAAGTTCGTAGTTTAGAGCTTGGAGAAAAATGGGTAAGCTGCAGTCAAAAGCATCGAAGCCCGAAATTGCGAATAGGGCTGGCCAGAGGTTATATCTCATGGTCATATTTAATAAGAGCCTAGTGGAGGAGCTAGTGCTAGCCACTCACTGTTACCAGAAGCGCCAGAGAACAAATTCATAGCTGAATTGAACCTGCGTTGTAACAAATGAGGGCTTGTGTAAATTGTTCCAGGGTCTTCTAGAGGCTCGAAAAGATGATTCAGCTTAGTGTTTTGAAGATCCTTGACCGGGAGTTCGCATAACCCTGGGGAGAGAAGGGGGGGATGCATCAAGTGGTATTAGAGCCACATAATTAATTTCTGTAGGAAATAAGAGATATTTTGATACCATCAAGTGGTATCAGAGCGACAATTTTCTTGCAGATAGCAGGCAAAGGTGAGAAGGTGAAAAGAACAGGTAGTCTGATAACATCTAGTGGTATCAGATACATCAAGTGGTAGATGTGTGAAGAAACATTTAGCACCATGTCACCTAGAAGACGTGCAAAGCCACTTGTAGCAAATCGAGTTGTGGAAAGGGAGATGACAAAACTTCGTGCAAGTTTAGATGCTATGGAGACAACATAAAGGAGAGAACATGATGTTGGATACATCAGTGATGCATAGAACGAAGAAGTGGAAGTTGTAGAAGCTGCATGAGAATATGTTGTAGAATAACTCTTGTTGAAAGCTATTTTCAAATTGGGAGCTAGAGAAAAGATAGACATCCCGATGTATGAAGGAAATTTAGATGTTGAAGAATTTCTTGATTGGATAATATCAATGGACAAGTACTTCGACTATGAAGACGTCGACGAGGAGAAAAAGGTGAAGCACGTTGTCACTAGATTAAAGGCACATGCAGCGTTGTGGTGGGATGAACTGCAGGATGATAGAAGATGCAAAGGAAAAAAAAATATCAATAATTAGGACAGAATGGTAGCCAAGATGAAGGATAAATTCATACCCAAGGACTATTAGATAAATCTGTTCAGGAAATTGCGGAACATGAGATAGAAGGGAATGACAGTGAAAGAGTACACAAAGGAGTTTTACAAGTTGAACATCAGGGTTGGACAGAGATAAAAAGATGATGAAAAGTTTTCTAGGTATATAAATGGCCTGAGATATGAAATCCAGGATGAAATCAGCATGATGACAGTGAGGACAGTGGAGGATGCTTATCAGATTGGGTTGAAGGAAGAAGAGAAGTTGGCCAGAAAACAGAGCCAACGAAGCAGAGGAAGAAGTTTAAACAGAGACAAGGGAATTTCCCATGATACGGCATAGAAGCGCAAAGTAGAGACTCAAAAATCACATATTCACTCAGAAAGAGGAGGAAGTTCTCGAGGGAGACGATATGGTGGAAGGAATGTTTTTTCTCAAGGAAGAGGAAGAGACAAAAGAGGAGAGGTGAAGTTTTATGTCTGTGGAAAGACAAGACACATGTCTTTGGAATGTCCTGAGAGAAATAAAGAAGGAGGAGGTGAAGCTCACATTTCGGAAGAAAAGAAGCAGAATGTTGAAGCATAAGGTGCAGAAGATGGGGAATCTTTGATGATGAAGAAGGTTCTCTTGAAGCCAGAGGCAGAGGTTGAAAAACTAGTGCAGAGGAACAGTTTGTTCAGAACTTCTTGCAAGAATAAAGATAGAGTATGCAAGGTGATAATTGACAGTGGGAGCATTGATAACTTAGTATCCACAAAAATGGTGGAGAAATTGGAGCTGGAGACAACTGCACATCCGAGTCCATATAGAGTCTCATGGTTGCAGAAAGGACACTTGGTAATGGTAACTAAACAATGCCTAGTTGAATTTAAGATAGGAGGATATAGAGATGAGATTTTGTGTAATGTTATTCCCATGGATGTATGTCATGTTTTTTTGGGGAGACCATGGAAGTAGGACACACATGTTGATGCCAATAGAGGAAATAAAGGTAAAGGAAGAAGCTAGCACAAGTATACTTCTCATGAGTGGGAAGGAAATTCTGAGTGAAGTCAAGAAGGAAAATGATATGCAATTTGTTGTGGTGAGGAAGCCCAGAGTCATCCTTACAAGTACTTATGTGGATGATATTCCTGAAGAAATTCAAGAGTTGTTGGAGAATTTTACTGACATAGTAGTGGATGAGTTACCTATATCATTGCCACCCATCAAGATTATCAGCCATCACATTGATCTAATACTAGGAGCGAGTCTGTTGAAGAAATCAGCATACAGATAGACACCTCAAGAGAATGAGGAGGTAAAGAGACAAGTCCAGGATTTGATGGACAAGGGTTTGGTCAGAGAAAGCTTGATTTCATGTGCACTACAAACTATATTGAGTTTGAAAAAGGATGGAGGATGGAGAATGTGTACAGACTCAAGAGACATAAATAAGATCACCATCACATACATATTTCCTTTTCCAAGGATGGATGACTTAATGGATTGTTTGAGTGGAGAAAATTATTTTTCAAAGATAGACCCGAAGAGTGGATATCAACAGATAAGAATGAGAGAAGGTGATGAGTGGAAAACAACCTTCAAAACAACAGGGTTGTATGAATGGTTTGTTATGCCATTAGGCTTGAAAAATGCCCCGAGTACTTTTATGAGGTTGATGAATGAGGTATTAAAAGATTTTATTGGTAAGTTTGTGATTGTATATATGGATGATATATTAGTCATCAGTAAAACTGAAGAAGAGCATTTGAGACACTTAACATTAGTGATGAGAAGATTGAAGTGGGAGAAGTTGCTGATAAATCTGAAGAAATCCTCTTTTATGAAGATAGAACTCATTTACTTGGGTTTTGTAATCTCTTCAAATGAGTTTAAGGTGGATCCAGAGAAGGTGAGAGAAATTAAAGAGTGACCATCACCAAGAAGCATATTTGAGGTGAGAAGCTTCCATGGATTAGCAAGTTTCTATGGGAAGTTCATTAGAAATTTCAGTGGAATTTGTACACCAATGATGGATACGGTGAGAAGAGACACAAGTCTTTTAAGTGGAAAAAATAAGTTGAGAAAATCTTCATGATATTAAAGGAGAATATAACAGAACAACCGATTATGGTCTTGCCAGATTTTAGGAAGACATTTCAAGTAAGATGTGATGCTAGTGGAGTTGCAATTGGAGCAGTCTTAAGCCAAGATAATAGGCGTGTTGCATATTTCAGTGAGAAGTTGAATGACACTAATAGAAAGTACTCCGCATATGATAAATAATTTTATGCAATAATTCAATCCTTTAATAAATGGAGGCACTACCTTGTTCCAAAAGAGTTTGTTTTGTATAGCGACAATCAGTCTTTACAATTCATAGCGAAATGGGAGAAGTTAAATCAAAGACATGCTAAGTGGATAGAGTTTATGCAAAATTTCACTTTTGTCATTAAACATATTTCTAGTATTTCTAACAAAGTTGTTGAAGCATTGAGCCAGAGATGTCTAATTATGTAGGAATTTCAAGTGAAAACCTTATGGTTTGAACACCTTAAGGATATGTATTGTGATGATCCAGATTTTAAAGAGGCATATGAAGCATGTGAAAATCTTGTGCTCAGAGACAAAAGCTAGTGGATAGAGTATTTGATTCAAGATGGATTGTTGTTTAAAGGTTTCTATTTGTGCATACAAAAGTGATCGATGAGAGAAAATATGTTGAAGGAAAAACATAGTGGAGGTCTAGCCAGACATTTTGGCCATGATAAGACGTTTGCACAGTTGAACAGTTCATACTATTGTCCAGGTATGGGGCAGAGGTAAATAAGTTTGTGAATAGATGTAAGATTTGCCAATATGCAAAAGGAAAGAAACAGAACATTGGATTGTATCAACCATTGTCTATTCCAGATAGGCCTTGGGATGCAATAAGCATGGATTTTGTGTTGGAATTGACAAGAACACAAAAGGGAAATGATTCCATCTTTGTGGTAGTTGATAGATTTTCAAAGATGGCATTCTTTATCCCATGCTAGAAGACTAGTGATGCAACACACATTGCAAATTTGTTTTTCAAAGAAATTGTGAGACTTCATGGGTTACCTAAGAGTATTGTCTCAGACAGAGACACTAAATTTGTTGGTCATTTCTAGAGGACATTGTGGAAGAAGTTGGAGAAAGAAATGTCTTTTAGTTCAACATATCACCCTCAAACGGATGGACAGACTGAGGTGGTAAATCAAAGTTTAGGAATTTTTTTGAGGAGTCTGGTCACTGAATATCATAGCCAGTGGGATCAAATTATTTCACAAGAAAATTTTGCATACAATGACTCACCAAACATAAGTACAGGAAATATCCCATTTCAGATAGTATATGGGTTGAATCCAAGAAGAGTATCATAGTTAAGATATCTGGAGAAGAATGAATTCAGAAGTGGGGGAGCATAGGACTTTGTTGCAGAAATGCAGAAGCTTCACAATCAGATCAAAGAGAAGTTGCAGAACAGTAGTAGAGAATACAAATGCAGAGTTGATCAACATAGGAGAAATATTCAAGTTGAAGTGGGAAATCAATTTCTACCACATCTCAGGAAGGAAATATTCCCAAGGGGAACATATAAAAAATTGAAGCTGAAGAAGATAGGACCATGCAAGATCCTAAGGAAATTTGATGAAAATTCTTATAAGATAGAGTTGCCAGAGGATGTGGGTATATCATCCATATTCAACATTTCAGACCTATATCCTTACAAGGAAGATGATGCCAGAGGATCAAAAGACCAGAAAGAGATCTAGTGGGAGAAGTAGATACATGTAGCGGAAAATCCACAGATGGAGAATATCATAGATCAAAGGACTGGTAAGAAGACCAGGACAAATACTTACTTTGAGTATTTGGTAAAGTGGAAAGGACACCCAATAGAAGATGCCAGTTGGGTAAATGAAGCAGATATCCAAAAGCATGGAAGGTCAGTGCAGGAGCTCATGGACAGGAGTCCATGAATTTTTTTTGAGAGGAGTATGATGTAGGAGCATCATATCAAGCTACAAGTGGAAGAAAGATCACCACCCTAGCACGCATTTTTAAATGATTTTGAATTTAAGAAGGACATATCATGCAAATATCTTGAAAATATTGTAATTAAAGAACATCTTTAGTGCTTAAGAGTTGAACCATCACATGAGATCGATGCGAAGTGTATTTTCTTTAATGTAGTAGCTGACAGTACATATTTGAAGCATTTTCTCTTATCTGTCTGTCTCGAACATTTATTATAATAAATCCTTATTAGTTGAAAGATTTTAATTTAATAAGATATCACTAACGTAGTCAGAGGGAAAGATCTCTATGAGCTCGTTTTGTATAAATAAATGTATTGTTGCCTAAATGAGGTTGTTGTTGCAATTTAGTTGAAGGTTGAAGATTATTGTAGCTGAAGGTTGTTGAGAGTTGTTGTAATTTTTGTTAGAAATGCTAAAAGATGGTGAAGATCATTGTATGAGTCCATGTACATATCATTTGAATGAATATAATAGAGAAGTGTTTATCCAAATGTTTGGTGTTGTTGTTACTGTGTCTATCTGAATGAATGAATGGTAGGATTTTTGTTTAATTGCATTTATCTGTTATTACTTGTTCTTATGTTATGAATGCATTTACATGGTTTAATGTATGAATCTATGAGATATTAGATAATTTTCAATTGTTTCTCTTCTATGAGCAAGTGAAAGGAGTGCATAGTGTCTGCAAAGTGTGTGTTGACAGAGTCTCTTTCGACTCAGAAGATCAGAAGAGATAACGTGAAACTTTTGTTTGCAAGGAGTGCATAAGTGTCTGCAAGGTGTGCATTGACAAAGTCTGTTTTCACTCAGAATGTTCAGGAGGGATAGCTTGAAAGTTTGTGTAGGAGGAAACACACTCAGACTCATATTGTTTAGAGGGAACAATTGAGTTGTATAAGAACTGTTTCTAGGTGTGTGTAGGGTCAATATTTGTCTAAGTATCGAAGGAGTCATTTTGAGAAGTTCAGAGTGTCGAGGGGAAACAAGTTCAAGAGAGATAACTTGGAGCTTTGTATGCAAGGTGTTCATATTGTTCGCAAGGAGTGTGTGACAAAGTCTTTTGACTTGGAAGATCAGGAGGAGTAACTTAATAGTATTTGCAAAAGAGTGTGAAGAACTGTTGCAAGGTGTGCACAGTAATCCACAAACAAGCTAAGTTGTGAAGGAATACCTTTTGCAAGGCATGCACAGGGTCGATTTCGACTAAGTGTCGAAGAAAACACTCTAAGGAGTTAGAGGTTTCGAGGAAGGAACAAGCTCATAATATATAGTGGGGGAATAATTATTTAGTAGGGAGGAGCCCACTGAAAATACCAATTAACGAGCAAGATTCGTTCAGGTGGGAGTGGGATCGTTCCAAATCATCAGATCTAGGAGAGTTACATGGAGGTTAGTCATGGAGTCTTTTAGAAATTCATAGTTTAGAGGTTTGAAAGTGGTTTAAAGAGTGGGGATTGCCGAATTCCTCAAGTCACGAAGTAATCTCAGTCATTGGTTGCAGCGAGGATACATGGAAACAGATTGGAGAGATCAAGATAAAGAACTCATGAAGCCTTGTGTGGAGAAAGAGAAAACTTCACGATGTCATGGAGGGCAGAGTAGATCTGGACCATTGGATCCAGGAGAATATGTGGCAGAGATCCACATACTTTGGAGGAGAAGCACTTCAGTGAAACGTGAGGGTGGAGTGAGCCAAAAACTCCTTAAGTCATGAAATATGGAAAGGAGATTTCGACCGTTGATGTGAGGGGGACACGCGTCATCAAATCATGGGATCTAGAAGTGTGCATCTGGGAAAGAGGTAAGAATATAAATCCTAGTTGTCAATTGTGTGGACACATGGTGTCAGCTATGTCACTTCGGTGATAGAGAACTTTGGGGAAAAGGAGTGTTAAGACGTTCAAAACTCCCAAACGTCGAAGTCCAAAAACATATTAGAGTCGTTGGATGTTGGAGAGATGAGAACCATAGATATTGTCGAGTAAGTTTGCAGTTCAGAGCTCAGAGAAAAATGGGTAAGTTCGTGGTTCGGAGCTCGGAGAAAAACGGGTAAGATGTAGTCAAAAGCGTTGAAGCTTGAATTTGTGAAGAGGTTTGGTCGGAGGTTATAATTCATGGTCATATTTAAAAAGATCCTAGTAGAGGAGCTATTGCTCGCCACTCACTGTTACCAGAAGCGCCAGAGAACAGAGTCACGGGTGAATTGAACTTGCGTGGTAACAAGTGAGGGCCTGTGTAAATTGTTCCAGGGTCTCCTAGAGGCCCAAAACGCCGATTCGGCTTAGTGTTTTGAAGATCCTTAACCGGGAGGTCGCATAAACCTGGGGAGAGAAGGGGGGGCTGCATCATCTTCCACCAAATTTTCTGTTAAATAACCAAAATAAAAATTGAAACCAATCTAAATTCAAGAGAAGAATCTCATATTTCTAAAATTATGAAAAACAAATTAACCAATTCAAAATCAAACTTAGAAATTGCTTTTATTTTTGGTTGGAATTTTTTATCTGTAGCTTCTGCTGAATATTTTGGCATAGTAAATGACTATGATCATGCAACCACTTGCAAAACATTCTCCATGATGTTAGCTTTCAAACGAGTCATCATGAGACTTATTTTCTTAATTAAATATCAAGATATGGATCTTCAAAGATTGAGTTCTAAAAATGATTAATAAAATCAAATCTAATCAAATATTTTGAATATACCAAATTGGACATTATATTTTAGAAATTGAGAAAAAATTTCAAATTTGAAGAAACTAACTTCATAGGATTTAATAATCACTGAAACGTTGCAAATTTCAATCAACCAATTGAAACAACATTGACTCATAATGCCTTTACAAAATAAATCGTGAATACCATAGGCTAAATGATACATTGAGCATGTTTATAATCATAAAATAGGCTATAGCAAAGTCAATTAAATCTTAATAAGATATAGAAACTCTTAATTCTTCATCCAAATGATATAAGGTAGTGAAATTAATAAGACTTAAGATGAAAGAATAATTAATCAATAGCCCATCAAATTCTGTAGCTCAAGTAAATTTTGTGGCTCAATTTTGAATTTCATGTTAAAATGCATGAAATTCAAAAGAATACATGCATCATCGATATAGATAGAGGTGAAAAGATGCATTGCATTAATGTCCAGTTTGAAATTAGAATAAAAAACATATTTACAAAGAAAATTAAACCAAGCTAAGAAAAAAATTGAAAAAAAGGGGGCCCAAATTTTATTATTAATCATTAAACGCAAATTTGGGAGGGTTGTTGTATGCCACAAGAGGTCGTCAATTATGTTATGGTATATTTCCCCTGTGAATTTAGGTCATGTCGCAGCAAAGATTAACCAAGTGAAAGACATAACCCTAACCCACACACAAGACTTGTAATGAAATAATTAATTTATCGGAGAGGGAAGAAAGTTTCATAGCTTGCATCCTTACGGTTGGTGGTGTTCCTCGCTCTCGATCCTAGTACTTCTCTTGAATCCTACTTGAACCAAACTGTAAAATAAGATAAAAAAAAAGTGTTGCAACAAGTTAGTTATAGCATAAAATCATATAGGAAATTGATAAATAGATTCAATAATGGGAAGTAATTAAACATACATAAAAAAATTGAATCAATTCTACATGAGTATGGGGAAAAGAGAACTCTTTATTAAGAACTTTAAAATCAAGTGGTTAAAACCTGACTCCAACCACCGACACTTCCTCGAAAACAACCGCCCAATTTCCTCCAAAAGTTCCTTCAAGCATCACTCAACAATATTTTCCTTAATTGGATCACCCAATAAGGATAGGAAAACACCTTATGTTCATATAGGGTAAAGGAAGGAAGGCTATAACAAGGGTTCTAGGTCATAAGGATGTTACTCAGAGAATGAAGGGGAAGAGGGTGAATTGTAATTTATTTAGCATAACTTTACACCTAGGTTTTCCTCCTCATCCATGCCCCCAAAGGTTCCCTTATACCATCCTCAATAAGTTAAGGAGGTTCAATTTCATTTGATACAGGCTTAGGGAGGTTGGGAAACGAACCCAACCGAAATACCCATAGGAAAATGTGGAATTACTTTATTTTTCACATTTTTTAGGGCATCCACAGGTTGTACACTAGCAAGGCATGGATGTCCATGTGTTGCACCAAGGAAATCCATGGATATGAGTAAAAATAATGATTTTTAAGTGATTTTGATGAGGGAACTTGGGATTTCAAGTTGCAAGTCATGGACAAGGGCTAGGCCATCTCACAATGCAAATGGTGTGGAAAATTGTGGTATAACAATTTTTTGATGGAGCAAACTATGCATTCTAGAGTGTAAGGATGTAGACTTATCTAATGACTCCTGGGTTTGATATTTTGTAATAAGTCATGAATGGTTTTATAGCCCCAACAACCCCACCAACAAATGAGGTCATGAAGAAGCCTAGAGAACATAATGTAAAATCCATGAATGTTGTATTGAGTGGTCTATCATATTCATAATTTATCAAGGCGATGCATTTTTTATGGGAAAAATATATTTGGTACTGTAAACTTCAAAACATATATGAAGGTGATGAAAAGATGAAGAAGTAAAAGCTCCAAACTCATAGAATACAGTTTGAGAGTTTGAAAATGGAAGATGAATAAAATATTGCAGCCTATTTTCTTCGAGTGGATGAAATTGTCAATTCTTTCAGAGGGCGTGGTGAGGATTTTCAAGAATTAGTGATTGTGCAAAAGGTTCTCATGTCTCTCCACTTATGATTTGATGCAAAGCTCTATTCCATTGAATAAATGAAGGCTCTGGATAAACTAATGATGGATGAGTTGCATGGGATTCTCACTACATATGAGATGAGGATAGAAAAAGAAAAGCAAGCACTGAAGGAAGCATCTTTCAAAGCATCAAAGAATAAAAAAGGACACAAATTATGTGATTGTGCCAGTCATGAATCATATATAGAAGAATCACAATTTGTGAGTTCAAGATAAAAAGAGGATCTGGAAAACAAAAAAGTAAGCTACCCTTCATATTTTGTAATTGTGGTAAAGTAGGGCATTTGTTTTCTAAATGTCCATATGCAAAAAAGGAAGATAGTGATGATGAGGACAATAGTTTCAAACAAGAATGTATCAATAGAGGAAAATATTATAGACAAAAAAGGAAAATATACCAAGAAGAATATTTTTTACTCTAGAATGGATAGTAGCTCATTTGAAGAAAGTGATGGATATGTTTTTTATATTGACGAAGGATAATTCCTCTTCATGGCCATGGATACAAAGTATACCAATAAATAAAGTGAATATGATAAGAAATAAAAATCAAAAGAAGAAGAAGAAGACATTTATGGGGAAGTGAATCTTGAAGCAAAACTCAATAGTGCCTTAGAAGAAACATATAGACTTAGGGAAAAGAATAGAAATAAGAAAGAGAAATTGCATAAATATGAGAAGGAGGATTATGATCATGAAGAAATATAAAAGATAGTTATCATCCTGAATACTCAACTAGAAGAGACAAAAATTATAGAAGAAGTGGTGAGAATCCAGCTGAAAGAAAAGAAAGAAAATTTGAAGAAGCTAGAAGTTGGAATAGTTTCCTTAAGAAAGGAAATAGAGAAAAAAATTGATCAATTGAACAAAATCTTGAAGTTTGGAAAGAGTACTAAAATATTAGATAATATTCTCAATTTCCAAATTTCACCCTTCATTAAGGCGGGTCTTGGCTATGATGAAAAAAAAAGACACCTGAGGGAGATACAAGCACCAAGGTCACAAAGACATCATAAAAGGAAAATGAAGAAAAACCTAAAAGATATGCCAATATTCTCAAATTTTCCATCAACAATGAAAGAAACAACTGAAAAGGAAATGATGACCAACAAAAATTTGATTGTTCCCACACGAACGAGTTCAAAAGAGTTGTTCCACCAAGAATACCTTTTACAAACTGGTACCAAAATCTCTTTCTTGGCTATTGTTTTTCTTGCAATAATTTTAGTCATAAATTAGTAGATTGTAAATATTATGGAGGAAGTGATCGTGTTAGAGATATAAACATAGGTTCTTATAAAACCACAAAGAATGATTATGTGAGCAACAAAACTAAAACTTATCATGGGTTTGTTGATAGAAACTACAATTCATTTGCTCCCCTACTTGATTACAGTGATGAATGATATAACTAAAATAACTATGGGCACATAACACATGACTGTAGAAGAAGTATAATAAAAAAGGAAGAAGATGTCCTTGCCAAACGTAAAGATGAATACACAAAGGTGTGGAAAGGGAAGCAAGAAGAACAAAAGAAGGAATAACGAAGACTTTCACTTTATGTTCAAAATGAAGGGAACCAATGGTACATTGATAGTGGATGTTCAAAACACATGATATGGGAACATACCAATTTTCTCTTCTTAAAGGAATAAAAAGGTGGTAGGGTTACTTTTGGAGATAATGGCTCTACAAGGATAGTTGGAAAATATACTATTAGTCTTGATAATGGGAAGACTAAGACACATAATGCCCTGTATGTTGAAGGGTTAAAGCATAATATTCTAAGTGTTAGTAAAATGTGTGATCAAGGCTACAACCTCACAATTTTTTCTAAAGGGTGTTATATAAGGAAATCAACTTCAAGAAGATTGGTGTAAAATGGAAATAAAACCTCAAGTGATGTGAAGCATGCAAGTGAAGTCAGAAGTACTCTGTGTATGAATATATTGGATTGGTGTCTACACATATCTTGTTGAGATGGTTCTCGGGTGAGGGGATTGGTGTCTCCAACAGGGTGTTGCTTGCAAATATTATTACAATAGGTTGGTTCCTACAAGTACTATTGAGTTGGTGCTCAGTTGAGGAGATTGGTGTCTCCATTAGGTTGGTTCCTACAAGTGTTGTTGAGTTGGTGATGAGCTGAGGATATTGGTGTCTCCAGTAGGTTGGTTCCTACATATCTCTAAGTTGGTGATCAACTAAGGATATTGGTGTCTCCAGTAGGTTGGTTCCTACAATCTTTGTAATAGTAGGTTGGTGCCTACAGACATTTATAAAGATAAGTTTTTGTGGTTTTCTCCCGCAAGGGTTTCCAAATTAAACTACGTGCATCATGATTTGAGTTTATATGTGATTATTGTTTCTCATCTAATGAATGATTGATGAAGAGTTAAATAAACTAAAAACTATAATATTTGATTCACCCCCCCCCCTAAGTATAATCATAACCTCAACATGGTGTTTTGGTTGGAATCTTTTACATTTATATGAGGGATGTGATCTTCAAGTGGAGAGAAAATTAGTATTACATGATAACAGATGGGAAGTATTACATCATCAATGCACAGGAATGTAAATTGAAGATATCTCTGGTAAATTCCAACTAAGCCAAAAAGTTGATCAGTTATAGTAATAAGTATGTATTTCTTTTCTTAGGAGAGACTCAGCCAAGGGAGGAATTAGTGAGAGTAGAGGCATCCCTAGAGGGATGTACCAAAAGTTAGAAACAATAGTTGGAGGAGTTGCTGCAAGCATATAGAGGAGTGTTCTAGGATCCTAAAGGACTGCCATGTAAGAGGTAAGTGGAGAACAAGAAATATTTTTTTCTTAACTACCCATTACCAAGTATTGGGCTGTATACACAATAAGTTCTGGAAGCAAACAAAATGAAGAAAAATTTGTAGTAGTTGTTGGAGTAAATATTAATTCAACCAAGCACCTCACCTTATGGGTCACCTATAATCATATTACCCAAGAAGGATGGGATTTGGAGAACGTGTATTGAATACATATATTTAAACACGATCACACTCAAGAAAGGGTACAATGTGCACAGGATCGATGATATGTTATATTAGTTGAAGCATGGAAATTACTTCACCAAGTTAGATATCAAATTGGGATATCACCGGGTATGCATTAAAGAACAAGACACCTAGAAGACCACCTTCAAGACAAGGCAAGTTTTGTATAAATGGTTCGTTATGCTTTTTGGTTTATATATTGCACCAACTATAGTTATGTGATTGATGAATAATATAGTGCTTCCCTATTTAGATTCATTTTTAATAGTGTATTTGAATGATATATTTGTTTATATCTCTATTTGGAATGAGCACATCTCACATCTCATGTAGGTGTTAGGGACTCTGAAAAAGCATCAGCTACTTGAAAACCTCAGAAAATGTGATTTTTCTCAGGAGTCATTGGTGTATTTGGGGTATGTGGGAAGTGGAGGGGAACTCAAGATAGATCCCATGAAAATGGAGGCCATCATCAAGAGGCCAATTCCTACTAATTTTACTGAAGTTCGGAGCTTTTTTGGGGAAACAAAATACCTACAAAAATTCATATCATCCTTTTTTAGTGGTAGTTGTGCCACTCCATGCCATAATGGCTAGTGGTAAGAGTTTCTAGTGGGGAAGGAATCAACAAATTTTTTTTGATGACATGAAACAAAATATTAGTCAAACAACAGTCCTTGCATTGTTGAAATTGTAGAATCCATTTGATTTGGATGTGGATGTGAGTGGATATCCTATGTTAGAGGTATTAATTCAATGAGGTAAGATGGTTTTTTATCATTATGATATGTTTCATGGGGGAATATTGAAATACCTTACATATGATAAGAAAATATATGTCGTGGTTCAAGTTGTTAATAAGTGGAAGCACTATTTGATGGGAAAGGAATCCATTGTTCACATCGATCACCATCCATTGTAATATTTGTAAGTCCATAGTAAGATTAAACAAACTAGACATTACAGGTGGATGATGTTTTTGCAGAAGTTTCATCTAGTCATCAAATATAAGAAGGGAAAAACTAATAAGTTGGAAAACATGTTTTCAAGGATAAATACATCTAATATTATAGATTTGGGAACTCTTGTGCACATGGATAATTTTACACATGATGCATACAAAGAAGCATACACAGAACATGATGAATTTAAATACATGTTTCAACATCTACAAGGTCAAATTCATGTAGAAGAAGATGATGGCAAGGATGACTATCATCTCTAGAATTGGTCGTTCTACAAGATAGACAACATATGTGTCCCTAGAGGTAAAATATTTCATCCTATCAGAGAGGCTCACACCTCCAAGCTTGTAGGACATTTTGGTGTTTGTTACACATTATTTTCGTCATCCTATGATCATTAATGATGTAAACCTATCTGTTGCCTTTAGTGGGGTCAGTGGCTTGAGTTCCTAAAGAAAGAAGAGAGAAGAACTTTTCCTGAGAAAAGAAGTTGCATTCTCCTTTGTAAAAACCCTATTAAAGAGGATGTTCGCAGGTTGCTATATATGCAGGATGAGAGAATGCATGATTCTCACAGGCTGCACCATAGCTGGGTTGCGAGAGGTTTGCAAGTTGCTATATAAGAAAGGTGCAAGAATGCTCATACGTGGTAAAAATGAGCATCTTCTCAATGCTTCTAGAAGGAGAAACTTTCATGGTGAGGTGGCATCCGAATGGTTTGGATCTTACTCTCTTTCATGATTTGGTGGGATCATCCTAACCTCCTCACCTTATCTTCTTCAACTTATAAAAGGAGAGGAGCTCTCATGGAGAAGGTTATCTTTTTGGATTAGCTTGGATTGGATTGAGCTTTGGAGATTGTTAGCTTGGCTAGATGAGCCATTTTGTCAAGATAGATTGTGAATATTATCAGATCTATGCTCTCAGAATTCTTGGAGTGGAAGTGTGTGGGGAATGAAGGACAGTTGAAAGGGACCTTACGACATCAAGGCCATGGTTGTAATATCTCTTTCACATTTAATATGATACAGTAATATGATTCTTTCCTATACAGCTTGTTGTGTTTTATTGTATGATTCCTTGATCACATACATAGGTTTATATTGCATTTATGTTATTACTATCACTTTGGTTGGTTGTGTTCTTTTGAAGGATCATCATTGTATGAGAGTTGGAACGGAGCTAGGATGGAAATAGCGAGAGGAAGCAACATTTAAACGGTATGTCACCTATCCCTCTTTAGTTAGTAAATTCAATATTTAAAAATTAAGGAAAGTGTCATGTTGTGGTGTGTTTTGTTCTAGATCTAGGTGGATCTAGGGAGATTTGTTAGTGTCTGCACCTACCGATTTGTCTGATAACAAAATTGGTGACTCCACTGGGGAACATATTGTTTCCTAGTTAGTCTTGTTTCCCTTGCTTTGATTGATTGATTTATGGTCTCTGAGTCTGTGGAAGATCCATCTAGACTCTCTGGATCTGAAAGTTTACTCAAAATTTTTGTCCTTTTTCCAAATTTTTCTTGATTACAAAACTTCTTGCACTGTACCTCTCTGTGGCCTGCAAGAATCATTGATGTTCGCACCCTACTGTGCAGTTCAGTGCAACCTTCTTGCACCCTGCCTGTATCTAGACTGCGAGAATCCCTAATTCTCGCACTATACCCCACTACCAGGCTGCAAACTCATTTGTAAAAGTTTTGGATTAGGTCTTCCTGTCTTTTTGATGCCCAGTTTTTCTTTGATCAACTGGATTGAACTTTTAGAGCCTATATTGATCTGTTTATAGTCTTCTTGACATTCTTTGAGTTGCTTTCAGCCATCTTTTCTTTGTTTGGTTTTGAAGGATTAGTCTCTTGCTTTGAGTATCTTTCAATTACAAAGCATGTGTTTTCTTTAGAATTGTATAGGGAAAGATAAGATTTCTTCTGAATAGTTCGTTTTAAAAGAAAACTTTTAGTTTGGGTTTCTTTGTTTTAAGAAAGTTCATTATTGCTTTTAGTGAAATTTTTGAAACAAAAAGATTTAATTTCTTTCTTTATATTAGATTGGGGGCATCCTT
>ML781830.1:301734-360366 GCA_009831015.1 Picea engelmannii
TTTGGGTTTCTTTGTTTTAAGAAAGTTCATTATTGCTTTTAGTGAAATTTTTGAAACAAAAAGATTTAATTTCTTTCTTTATATTAGATTGGGGGCATCCTTGCATTTGAAGTAGCGAAATTGCATAATTCTTGGCATTTTTTTGGTCTTAAATTCTGAAATTTTTTGCCCCTCATGGCCGGGGGAGGCATGAATCGTGCATTGGTGTACAATCTTTTTTCTCATTTCTTGAGAATATTGATATTGATGAGTGCTAATTTTTTGGGATATTGTGCATATGGGAATGATAAATGTTTTCTCCTTTTCGTATCATAGCTTTCATCGAAACGAAAAGATTGCACCTTCATCTTTTTGCATAGCTTTCGAGTCGGTCAAAACACCATATTGTCCATGCCATCTTACTTTTGAGTAACAACAACCTTAAAAATAAAGCTCTTATAAAAATTGATTAGACATTTTTATATTTTTTGGTAGCAAACCTACATTAGATTAGTTGTAGGGCTTTGGAATAGGTGTGAAAGATAACTTTCCAAAGCTGCAAACAAACATAGCATCTTGTGATAGGGAGAGTTAAATCCACTTACTACATTTTGTCCTAGGAAGCCCTTCTCACACAAGGGTCAATCATGAGGTTGCATTAAGACTAGCAGAGTTACTCACCCTGCTTTGTTGGTCTTGGTGTAGAGATTGCACGTATTATGGGGGTCACTTGAAGGTATACCCACAATTATGAGTGGAAGCCTTTCGAGTTGATTTCGGGCTAGATACCCTGCCTTTGTGCATGGATCGGACTGTTGATTGTTTCCCCAGGCATCACTATAGTAATTGGTAACCTTACTGGACTATCTCTCTAGGTTCTTTATATGAGGTGACTATGGAGGGGCAAGTCTTCACGGTACCTGGAATCGACGTTGGTCAAACTCACTTGGGCTCCTTGGAGGGTGTACCCACGATTACGTGTGGTAGCTTGCACTAAGGTGTAAGTCCGTTAAGCAGGTCGTCAATGTAACTTTTCCACCCGCTCTATCTCAGCCCCTTCTTACTTTGTTCCCGCGATGTTGGATTTCATCACCAACTAGCGCGTTCATTGTGAGAAGGTTTTGTTTGCTTGCTTTCTGTTAGCAACATTACTTGTCTTTGGCATAGGGATATCCAGGTATGTAGGTTGCACGAGAAGCACCCAAGCGCAGCACACGGAAGAAGTCCTTTTCGGACTTAAAATCAAGCGAGCGGGCATTTCATTCTTCAGGGAAAGAGCATAACAATGATTGATGGGTAATTGCATATTAACCGAGTCGCGTCAAGTATAGCGCTAAAAGTTTTAAGGAAGTCAACGGTCGGAATCCTTCAGGAGGCACTCGCGAAGTTATGAGGGCCGTTGATCGCAAGTAGTTCAAGTGTAGTGTTATTTCTCGAGCTCGGGGTTCGTGAGTTCGAAGGGCAGACCATATCCCTTTGGTTGCGCGAGATTCCGAGTTACGAAAAAGTGTCTGGAGGAGGTCAACCATCGCTGACCATCACGTCTCAGGACTTTGTGAAGGGAGAATACCAAAGTCTGATACTCCAACTCGCGAGGTCACGAGTAGCGAGAGCCGCTAGTACTTGGGCCCTAGCCAATGGTTACATGTGGAGAGCGCTGACCAGAAAGGGAGCCTTGCCCGTATCGTCATCTCGGGAAGTGGGAGTTGAAGAAGAGGAACCAAGGGTCTCTGATTTGTGAATCGCGAAATGAAAAGCACTTTTAATGAGGGGCCCACAGCAGCGTCGGGTGAATTTAGGACCGTCAGATCTAGAGGGGCGCGTGGTGCCAGATTAAGTCGCCTCGGCGTTTCACTCATCGCGATTTCAAGAAGCAAGGACTAGCTCCTTCCCATTTGCGAATGATGAGGGCGCCTTGGGGATAAGCACGTGGTCACAACCCATGGTCACTTGTGAAAGAAAAGAGCTGCTCAAGAAGGGCCGAAGGCATCGTGTATGTTCACAGAAGGAATTGTCGCGATCTCCAAGTGTCGTTTGATCCGACCTCGATCTTGGTTTTCGCTTGGAGTAAAAGAAGGTGAGAAAGGGTGGTTGAAACCTCTCCTCATTCATTAAATGCGAAGAATGGAGGGTCTGGAAAGAAGACTGCTCGAGAGGGTCCTGTGTACCCATTTTTCCAGAGAAGCCATGTCGGGTTCTCGACTAGCTGGAGGAGGTCTGCACACGCTAACTTGGCATCTACTAGTTCAGCTACTCCTCCCCTGCAAAGGCCATGCGAAGTTAATGAGACATATGATGAAGGACTTCCACCCGAAGATTAATTGAAGAGACGCTATGCCTTGAAGGGCGAGCACGCCTTTGCTGGGAAAATATTCCTAAGTATATGTACTCAGTTTTTGCATTTTGGAAGGCATCGATGGTAGATCGCAGCTCCCGATTGTAAAGTTTTAGCAGACATTCTAGCTTTCTGGTCATGCATATGTATATGAGATTTCTTATTTTATAACAAACAGTCTTCTTACTCCATCTAAGTTTTCACCTTATACTAAGAGAGTTCGTGATCGACTGATTTGCACGAATTATGGCAACTCTGTTGTGATAAAGGATTTATTGTGGCATTATTGTTTTCTCTAGTTTTCTGTGTTTGAATGTAGGAAGATCTTGTGTTTAGATGTCTTCTTCCACAGTCTATTAGGAACCTAATGTTCATGACAGACCTTTGCATCTCTCTGATACAAGTCTTCCCCCTACTCACCCTTACTACGACCCACTATCTGAAGTTACCTAAGACCTCATTTGCCCATGCATGCCTGGCCTAGTTTCGAAGTTAAGACCACATCATTTGAGTTAACCTCCATCTGATCACCCCATTAAACAAATCGTGACATAAACTGATGGGCATCGGGCTCTGCTCCTGCTGCAATCCAGGGGTGACTTCCGTCGCCAACATTTCTAGTGCCGTTGTCGGGGACGAAGTTGAAAAGTTTCCCTGGGATTGAACGACATTGAGCCTCTGATTCTAAATGTGCATCGGGTATCAGAGCCTTTGAAGATTTCTACTGTGCACCTGGCGACTCCATTGTGATGACTCCACTATGGTGAACCTGCCGTGTTAATTATGGCTTTCAGAGGTAGACACACGCAGTATCATCCATAGCTACCTCTAGCTACACCTGTAGTTGATCAGGAGGTGATTTTCAGAAAAGGAAAGGCTTCCGAAGAAGAAGCTTCCACCGTCAAAATAGGTAATCTGTCATCTCCTTCTGTAGAAACTCCATTTTCTTCTCCTCAGCTTCCCAGCAGACCGTTTTTTGAAGTTTCCCATTTCCTGAATTTCAGGAGTGTACCTGTTGAGTTTTCCCCTCTTGGTATGGAATTGGAGGGAGAAATCCTTGTCACTCCCCTCTCCTCTGAAGCTGCACCTTGGCATAGACCCAGGACTACAGAAGATTTCCCCACTCCCACACAAAGAGAAGCACCTGCTAACTTGAGCTCATTAGCTTTCTCCTTAAATCCCCTCTTGTTTCCCACTCCACTTCGAGACTCGTTCCCAGTAGCCCCTTCATGAACTCCTTCTCCTCCCAGCTCTCCTCCACATAATATCCCTATGGCTAGTGCTAATACCCCTCTAAATATAATGGATGCCATAGTCGCTGCCAAATATGTCCCCTTAGTCCTACCTCATCCTATGAATCCTCTCCCTGTTGGAGATTACTTGAAGTATATGCCCAAGTTCACCGGGGAAGGGGACATAACTGCAGAAGAGCACCTGGTTTCTTTCTACAGTTACGCGGACAACCTCAACATTGAAAATGAAGATGTCTGGATGAGAGTCTTCATCCAAAGCCTAGATGGTGAGGTGAGGAAGTGGTTTAGAGGATTGGCCCCCGGATCTATTGCTGGGATTGAAGCCCTGGATAGTGTTTTCCTGAGGCAGTGGGGCGACAGGAAAGATTTCATGTATTACATGACAGAGTTCAGATCTTTGAAGAATATGGATGGAGAGTCTGTCTCTAACTTCTCCAAAAGATTTAATAAGATGTATAATAAAATTCCTGCCGAAATAAATCCCTCAGAAGCCTCGGCCAAGATTTCTTATGCTAGTGCGTTTGGCCCCGATTTCTGTCTGTTATTGAGGGAAAGAAGAGCCACCTCCTTATCTCAAATGCAAGATGCGGACATAGAAGTGGAATCCAATGTGTTAGCAGCTGATAGACTGAGGAACAAGGCCGACGTAGATAGAATAAAGGCAAGATCCGAAGCCTCAACTTCTATCCCATCGGTGCCCCACCCTCAAATGGATGAACTGACCAAGATGGTGAAGTCTCTGTCTGCAGAGATGGAAAGAATGAAGGTGGAAGGGAGACAAGCATACAAGGGCCCTCAGAGCACCGAAAACAGAGGAGGTTTCAAAAGGCCAAACAATATCACTTCCCCGACCGTGCAAAGGGAGAGGGGAAGAGACAGAGAAGACCAGAAGATTCAGGCCCCCTTCCAAAACAATTTTATGGCCGAGGAAGAAGAAGGGGAAACAGGTGAGCTTGATCCTGAAATCCATTGCTTCGAAGAAAATCCTCCTTTTACTCATCTGACTCAATCATCATACGAGGATTATCTCATGAACAGTTAGCTAAATGAACTGAGCAAGTAAAACAAGACTAGTGGCCGCCAAGGCAGGTATGACCTGAGGTCTCAGAAGAAGGCAGTAACACCTGATGTTCCTGAGCAGTCCACTAGAATAGAGAAGCCTGCCAATGAAGTAGAAGACGGTCACAAAGGTAAGAAACCCCGACCCCTCTCTCCCATAGCTCAAAATCATTCTCTCGAAATGAGATAAATCCAGAAGCTTACATCTTTTTTTAATTTCGAGCATGAAATTCAAAAAATCAGAATCCCTGTGCCCCTAACCGAATTGATTAAACATGAAGGGTTCAAGAAACGCTTCTCTGAGCTTTTACAGTATGAGGTCTCAATCCTTTCCACAGACTCCATCAATTTGCAAGATGAAAAGCCTGTAGTTATTCTAGGTCCTATGATAGAAGACAGGAATGACTCATCCCCTCCCTTCTACACTTCCTTGAACATACATGACAAGGTACTACACAACTGCTTGATGGATTCAGGGGCTTCTCACAACCTCATGCCCAAAACTGTCATGGAAGAGTTAGGGCTATAATTCACCCGAGCCTATCATGACCTCTATTCCTTCGACTCCAGGAAAGTTCAATGTCTCGGGGTTATCAAAGACCTGGTCGTGACCTTGTTTCAGTTTCCCATGAAAAGTGTGGTCATGTATATTGTAGTGGCTGACGTTCCCCCCAAATTCGGTATGTTGTTATCAAGATCTTGGATAAAAAGACTGGGGGGAACCTTGCAGATGGACCTCACATATGCTACTATCCCAGTGTTTGGAGGAGAGCATAGAAGACTATACAGGGAAGCCTAACTAGCCTATATAATTAGTGATGAAGCCAATCCTACCAACCATCCTATTTTTGCCTTAGACACTGATTTAGGTTCCAGTTTACTCCAACTCACTCATGCTCCCGAGCCTCCTCTTGAACTCAGAAAGCATCCCACCACTCCTCATGAGTTTCCTCCCTCCATCACCCCCGTCTGGAAAATATTTTTTGATGGAGCCTGTTCCAAGGAAGGCGCTGGTGCTGGGCTGTTTTTTGTGTCCCCTTCTCAGGAAACCATGTCCCTGTCATATAAGATGGAATTTGAAACCACTAACAATGTGGAAGAGTATGAAGCCCTTGTTCTAGGATTGAGAGCTGCAAGGGAAATGGGAATTCAGGAGATAGCAGTGTTCGGAGACGCAGAGTTGGTGGTCCAACAGATCAGAAGTGCTTATCAAGCTAAGCACCCTCGACTCAGAAATTACAGGAATGAGGCATGGGAACTAATTGACAATTTCTTCTCAGCCTTCAATATCTCTTTTATTCCAAGGGAGGATAATGCTGTGGCTGATTCTTTAGCTGTCTCAGCCAGTTTGCTCAAAGTTCCTTTGCCACCTATGGTCAACTCTGATGTTGAAATAAAATATAGGTCCTCTGTACCGGACAATGTCAAGCATTGGAAGGTATTCGAAGAGGATCTGGAAATCGAAAGATTTCTCCAATCTGTTGATGAATTTTCTGCGTTGCAGATGGATCAGGATCCTGATATAGAATATAACCCTTACCCCGAGGTGTTTTTAAATAAAATTGCTAACCACCAGATTATTCAGCTTCCTAGCAATCACATTCCAAGGGGACTTATTCCTTTAGAAAGATTGTTCGATAGAAATGACGTGGCAGTAAAGGGTAGGGTTTTGGATGAAGATGATGATATAGCCGAGTGCAACATTGGCACACCGGAGGATCCTAAGTTTGTCAAGTTGTCAAGGAGTTTGACCACAGAACAGAGGGCTGAATATGTTGAGTTGCTGAGGGAGTTTGCTGATGTGTTTGCATGGACCTACGAAGACCTCAAGACGTATGACACATCTGTCATTGAACACAAGATCCCGCTGAAGGAAGAGGCTAATCTGTTCAGACAGAAGCTAAGACAGATAAATCCCATGTTGCTTCCTGTTATGGAGAAAGAAGTAAAGAAGTTATTAGAGGCCCAGATCATCGTCCCCTTGAGATATTCCGAATGGGTGGCCAATTTGGTTCCGGTAAGGAAGAAAAGTGGAGAAATCAGGCTTTGTGTCGACTTCAGGAACCTGAACAGGAGCTCAAAGAAAGACAATCATCCCTTTCCCAACATGGAGCACATATTGCAGAGGGTAACCGGTGCATCGAGGATTTCCATGATGGACGGTTTTTCTGGTTATAATCAGATATCGGTCATGCCTGAAGACAGAGAAAAGACAACCCATCACTCCTTGGGGCACTTTCATGTATGTCAAAATGCCATTTGGACTAATGAATGCAGGAGCGACATTTCAGCGAGCCATGGACATAGCCTTCATTGGGGAGAAAGATAAGTTTGTGGTGATCTATATGGAAGACATAACAGTTTTCTCCAGGTCTGACAAAGAGCATTGTTGTCACCTGAGAAAGGTTTTTTCGAAGTGTCGAAGCTTCGGCCTTTCCCTAAATCCCAAGAAATCTTTATTTGCTATGGAGGAGGGGAAGTTGTTAGGCCATATAGTATCAGCGGAAGGAGTGATGATTGATCCTAGTAGAGTGGAGGCACTTCGGGCCTTGTCACTTCCCAGATCTAAAAAGGAAGTTCAGGCCTTTTTGGAGAAGATTAATTTTCTGAGGAGATTCGTCTCGAATTTCGCTGAGCTGGTGAAGCACCTCACAACCATTCTCAAGAAGGGAAATGAAGTAAAATGGACCACTGAACCTAGGGAATCTTTTGTCCAAATAAAAAGGGCATTGACTGAGGCACCTGTGCTGATCAGTCCTGACTATTCCAAAGATTTCCTAATCTTCTCTTTCGCTTCTTTTGATACAGTAGTGGCGGTCTTGTTGCAGAGAAATGAGGAGGGGTGAGAGCAGCCCATTGCCTTCTTCATCAAGGTGTTAAGAGATGCAGAGGTTAGGTATGAAATCATGGAGAAACATGCCTATGCCTTAGTAAAAGCTCTCAAATTTTTCAGGGTCTATGTCCTGCACTCAAAGGTGATTGCATACGTTCCTTCAGCCTCTGTGAAGGACATCCTTGTACAGCCCGACATTGATGGGAAGAGGAGTAAATGGATAGCCAAGATCCTAGAATTTGACCTAGAAATAAGGCCTACCAAATTGATCAAAGGTCAAGGCTTAGCCAAGTTGCTGGCTGAAGCCAATTTCCAAGCTTTGGGGGTAAGTTTCATGAACAAATGCTCACGAATTCAGCGGGGTCAGCTGTCTGAAATAGACCCTCAAAGAGAGCCTCCATTGGCTTGATGTCCTTGGTATAAGGATGTCGTATATTTTCTGCAGGAGTTGCGGCCCCCAAATGGCCTGCAAAGAAACAAAGGAAGAGCTCTGAAGCTCAAGGCAGTCAGGTACTACCTTATTGATCAAATTTTATACTGGAAAGACCCCCTGGGGCTACTTTTAAAATGCATGGATCCACAAGAGTCTGACACAGTAGCCTATGTGGAGGGCACCATTCCTGGAAGACTACAGCCCACAAAATTCTCAGAGCTGGGTACTACTGGCCCACCTTGTTCGCTGATGTCCATAGAGGAGTTAGAGCCTGTATCACATGCCAAATATTTTCAGGAAAGCAGCAGCTCAAGTCTATGCCTTTACAGCCTGTAGTTGTTTCAAGACCTTTCCAACAATGGGTCCTAAATTTTATTGGAGAAATCCACCCGGCTTCCAGTGGGTAGCACAGATGGATCCTGACTACCATGGATTTCTTTACAAAGTGGATCGAAGCCATCCCCACCAGGAGTACTTCCCATAAAGTAATCATTGGATTCCTAGAAGACCTCGTCGTAAGGTTCGGCTGCCCAAGAAAGATTGTTACTGATAACGTAGCCTCTTTCAAGGCTGAGCCATTAGTCAGGTTCTGCGAACAATTCGGGATCAAGCTCATTCACTCCACCCCATATTATCCCCAGGGAAATGGTTTAGCAGATTCCTCCAACAAAAGCCTAATAAGGATCATCAAAAGACTGTTGGAAGACAACAAAAAGGCTTGGAATTCAAAGCTGAAATTCGCTCTATGGGCCGATCGGGTGACCATAAAGAAATCTATAGGCATCTCCCCTTTCCAGTTAGTTTACGGAGCAGAAGTTGTCTTCCCTTCTCAGCTGGCCATTCCCGTGGTGAAATTCTTCCAATATTATCAAGAAGAGCCCAATGACATGATTAGAAGGATTCATCAACTGGTAGAAGTCTAGCAGGCTAGAGAGAAGGTAATGGATAGAATTCAGGATTATCAGCAGAGGGTCAAGCAGGTTTTCGATAAGAAGGCCAAGAAGGAAGAATTTCGGATAGGAGACCTGGTGTTGAAATGGGATGCTCCTAAACAAGACAAGGGCAAGCACAACAAATTTGAAGCCCTGTGGATAGGCCCCTTCAAAATTTCTGAAGTTTTCTCAAATAACACTTACAGGTTGCAGGATTTGGGGGGTGAAGAAGTTTTCAGCAACCCAGTAAATGGGCATTTTCTTAAAAAATGTTTTGACTGAGCCTTCAGGGGCTCCTATGTTTTGTAAATATTGTCCTTTCTACTCTTCGTTTTTTGCTTTTATTGTTTCGGCTTAGTAAATGACTCCATAGCTCAACAACAAGGCACTGGAACTGCAAAATGAGTCCTTAGAGCATCATAGGGACGACTCTATCCCCCATGGAGCCTAATGTTAGCAACATTACTTGTCTTCGGCATAGGGATATCCAGGTCTGCAGGTTAAACGAGAAGCACCCAAGCGCAGCACATGGAAGAAGTCCTTTTTGGACTTAAAATCAAGAGAGCGGGCATTTCATTCTTCAGCGAAAGAGCAGAACAATGATTGATGGGTAATTGCGGATTAACCGAGTCGCGCCAAGTATAGCACTAAAAGTTTTAAGGAAGTCAACGATCAGAATCCTTCGGGAGGCACTCACGAAGTTACGAGGGCCATTGATCGCAAGCAGTTCAAGCGCAGTGTTATTTCTCGAGCTCGGGGTTCGTGAGTTCGAAGGGCAGACCATATCCCTTTGGTTGCGCGAGATTTCGAGTTATGAAAAAGTGTCCGGAGGAGGTCAACCGTCGCTGACCATCGCGTCTCGGGACTTTGCGAAGGGAGAATACCAAAGTCTGATACTCCAACTCGCGAGGTCATGAGTAGCAAGAGGTGCTAGTACTTGGGCCCTAGCCAACGGTTACATGTGGAGAGTGCTGACCAGAAAGGGAGCCTTGCCCGTATTGCTGTCTCGGGAAGTGGGAGTTGAAGAAGAGGAACCAAGGGTCTTTGACTCGCGAATCGTGAAATGAAAAGCACTTTTAATGAGGGGCCCACAGTAGCATCCGGTGAATTTAGGACCGTCAGATCTAGAGGGGCACGTGGTGCCAGATTAAGTCGCCTCGACATTTCGCTCATCGTGATTTCAAGAAGCAAGGACTAGCTCCTTCCCATTTGCGAACGCCGAGGGAACCTTGGGGATAAGCATGTGGTCACAGCCCATGGTCACTTGTGAAAGAAAATAGCTGCTCAAGAAGGGTCGAAGGCGTCGTGTATGTTCACAGAAGGAATTACCGCGATCTCCAAGTGTCGTTTGATCCGACCTCGGTCCTGTTTTTCGCTTGGAGTAAATGAAGGCGAGAAAGGGTGGTTGAAACCTCTCCTCATTCATTAAATACGAAGAATGGAGGGTCTGGCAAGCAGATTGATCGAGAGGGTCCTGTGTACCCATTTTTCCAGAGAAGCCATGTTGGGTTCTCGACTAGCCGGAGGAGGTCTGCACACGCTAACTCGGCATTTACTAGTTCAACTACTCCTCCCTTGCAAAGGCCATGCGAAGTTCATTAGACGTCTGATGAAGGAGTTCTTCCCGAAGATTAATTGAAGAGATTCTATGCCTTGAAGGGAAAGCATGCCTCTGCTGGGAAAATCTTCCTAAGTATATGTACTCAGTTTTTGCATTTTGGAAGGCATCGATGGTAGAGCACAGCTCCCGATTGTAAAGTTTTAGCAGACATTCTAGCTTTCTGGTCATGCATCTGTATATGAGATTTTTATTTTATAACAAACAGTCTTCTTACTCCATCTAAGTTTTCACCTTATACTAAAAGAGTTCGTGATCGACTGATTCGCATGAATTATGGCAACTCTGTTGTGATAAAGGATTTATTGTGGCATTATTGTTTTCTCTAGTTTTCTACATTTGAACGTAGGATGATATTGCGTTTAGATGTATTCTTCCACAGTTTGTTAGGAACCTGATGTTCACGACAAACCTTTGCATCTCTCTGATACAAGTCTTCCCCCTACTCACCCTTACTACGACCCACTGTCTGAAGTTACCTAAGACCTCATTTGCCCATGCATGCCTGGCCTAGTTTCAAAGTTAAGACCACGTCGTTTGAGTTAACCTCCATCTGATCACCCCATTAAAAAAATCATGACATAAACTGATGGGCATCAGGCTCTGCTCCTACTGCAATCCAGGGGTGACTTCTGTCACCAACACTTTCTTACTAGTTTTTTAGCGTGTGTTGTTTGTTCTCCCTAGTGGACTCTAGATTGGATTTTTGTTTTTAATGGCGTTAGTTCCCGAAATGACCAATGAAGGAACCTCTGCTCCAGGGGAACCTTTTGTTTTTCCTCCTTACAAAAACATTGGTCCTCCTCACATCGCTACTTTAAGCCTTCTAGGTCTCACAATTGGATTATCGGTATGGTTTTTTTCCACTCAGGTAATCTCGAATGTAGTAAGTGCTTCGGTAGTAAGAACTTCCCCCCAAGAGCATCAACCTCATGTTGGTCCTTCACCTTCTTCACCTTCTTCACTTCCAAGGTCGCCTTCCATTTCATATTATTCATCGAGTGAAAGTTCTGAAGCTAGTAACCCAGTGAATAAGAAGAAGAAGAAAAGAAATATTAAGAAGAAGAAAGATAAACAAGGGTCAAAACCTCCAACCATTGTAAAACATGCTGGAAAACAACCAGTTACTGTTAATCGTGTTGGGAGTGTTGATGATGTCAAGATCACCCAAACAACTCATAAACCCAAGTACCCTTGCAGGCTTTGTAAGGGTAGCCATCTTCTCAAGGATTGCCCTGTTCTATCCAAGGTTATAGAAGTATGGTCTACACACCCTGACCAACCCATATCGTCAGCCTCTGAACAACATGCTGATGACCTCCTGTCAACTAGTCACGATATTGTTGGGAAGAAGAAAAGTAGAGTCAAGTTACCCTGTATGTTATGCAAAGGGAGTCATCTAACTCACCTTTGCCCTCGTATAGACAAAGCCTCAAAATTACTGGAAGACATGACTGTTTCATAGCCTCAACTTCCAACTGCTTATCATAAGATTTCTCTCAACCCCCCTGTAGTTGATGGAATGATCACTCTGAACCTGTCACCAGTCAATCCTATTGATCATGTCATCAATCTGGTCATGTCCTTATTTGAACCAGTTGACAAAGTGGTCGATCCGATCCCATCTTCGGTTGATCCCACTCTCCCTTTAGAGAGTGTTAACAAAGTGGTTGATGTGATCCCATCCTCGGTCGATCCCACTCTCCTGTTAGAGAGTGAAACCCAAGTGGTCGATCCATTTCCACCTGTCGACCCCATTCTCCCCTTGGAGAATGAAACCCAAGTGGTTGATTTGATCTCTCTCTCGATCGATCCTACTCTCTTGCTAGAGAGTAAACCCGATACTACCCATGTTTTTCTCGTTGATATAGACTCTACCATGCGGGTGGGTATTCCTCCTTTCGTGGAACCCCCTCCAAGTAATGAGGCCATCCATTTTGATTGGGGTGTGCTAACTGGACCTCATCTTCCCTCTCACATTCCTTTCCARATTACAGTACAGGTTTTTGTTCGAGACGTTCCTCATACACTGATAGATGAAGGTGCGTCTGTTAGTATTTTTTCCTCTTTTGCTTGGAAATCTTTGGGTTTTCCTCAGCTTGTGCCGGTTACGCAAAATCTGTTAGCTTTTAACAGAAGAACCAGTCAACCTTTAGGGACCCTTCCTCAGTTTCCTGTAACTTTGGGAGGGAAAACTATCTTTATTGACGTCATGGTAGTCCAAGACCCCTTGGATTTTGCTTTACTCCTTGGGCGATATTATGTCTATGCCATGAAAGATATTGTGTCTACTCTTTTTCATGTGATATCTTTCCCTCACGATGGACAGGTTGTGACTGTTGATCAACTTTCATTCATTGACCCCACCTGGATTGCCTCCCTGAATGGTTCTTATATGCAGACGATATCACCCTAGCCACAGGTCAATTATGTGGCATTGTCGCCCATGGATTTAACTTCTGATGACTTAGATCTAGTAGTTGACATGGTGATCTCTTTGATAGGGTTGTTAGAGCCTGATATCTTTACTCCTATCGTGACCCTCGACATGGTGTTCTTCCAGAGTATGTTTCTTCCTTCTAGCGAAGACCTCTTGGAATCCATGACTGAGTTTTGTCCCTTGACATGGTCTCCTTCCGGAGCATTTTCCTCTTGGAATCCATGATCAAGAAGACTCTGAGGATAGTTTTTGAGTCTCTGAGGCAACCTCGTTAAAAAATGAAACAGAGGTCTTTGAGCATAGTTTTCTGATTTCAAGCTCGTTAAAAAATGAAACCACTTACGAGGATAGTTTTTTCGTCTCTGTGGCAACCTCGTTAAGAAATGAAATAGAGGTTATGAGCATAGTTCTTGTTTCTGTGTCAAGCTCGTTAAAAAAATGAAATAGTTTTCCCCCTCTCTATTTGAGTCAAGTCCTTCATCTAGTATTTGAAGCTTCATTTCATTCTCCTTTGCAGTTGGATGAAATGAATCTTGGGGGGCATTTGCCTTAGCCTTTGGACTTCATGCTGAAGTTGAGCCACTAGCTTCTTAAGTTGGGGGCTAAGTACCAACCATGCGAATTCGTGGATAATGTGTTGGGAAGTTCAAGCATAGTTTTCTATGGTTCAAGCTTGTGTAAAAATGAAACCACTTACCTCAAGCATAGTTTCCTCTGGTTCGAGCTTGCGTGAAAATGAAACCAGGTCCAAGCATAGTTTTGTTTTGTTTTAAAGCTTGCGTAAAAATGAAAACAATCCTAAGCTTAGTCTTTGTTCTTTCTCATGCTCGTAAATACATGAGAATAAGTTACCGAGCTTAGTATTTGTTCTTTCTCATGCTCGTAAATCAATGAGAATGTAACCGAGTATACTTTTATCACTTTTTCGGACTCGTAAAGTTTATACGAAAAAGGAACCCCTTGGAGTTTCCTTTAAGCTCTTTTCAGACTCTCTAAACATGAAACGATTGCCGAGCGATCTTGTTCTTTTCACGCTTGTAAAAGTATTTGAAGAAAACATTCAGTGAGCGATAGTTTATCACTTTTTCGGTCTCGTCGAACTAATTTATGAAAAAGGAACTGGAAGAGCTCTCTTTAAGTGTTTTTTAGACTCTATAAACATGAAAAACCCCTAATTTTTCTTTCTTTGGACTCATAAAACAAACATTGAAAGTCCCATATGGGACCTGAGTTTTCTTTAAGTGTTTTTTAGACTCTCTAAACATGAAAAACCCATGAGTTTTCTTTCTTTGGACTCGTTAAATAAACATTGAAAGGCCCAAATGGGACTGAACCACTCCTTCCTAGGGTTCGTTAAACATACTATGAGGGACTCATCCGAAGGATGAGCTTACATTTCAAGCATATGTTATCCTCCTCAAGCTTGTGTAAAAATAAAGAGGTACTCACTAGAAATGGTGGGGGGGTAAATTGGGAAAGAAATATGTCTAAACCTATATTCCATGGAAGAGTCGCTTTTGAACATGACAACCTTTCACTCACCTTGTGTCTAGGTTGGAAAATCCACTTGTCTCTTGATCATACTCCTTTATAAGATTACAAATTGGTATGTGATCCCTATTGTTGTGTCAGTGTTTCCAAGACAGTTGTTGTATCGTCAATATGTTCAAAAAGATGTCCAACCTGAAAATCCTTCTATTGCGTCGGCCATTTCCGCAGTCCTTAAAGCCTTCTATTGCATTGGCCATCCCTGAGTTAGTCCTGAATCACTTGTTACTTTGATCTACATCAAATCTTGTTACTTGTTTCATGTCATTGATGTGGGATACATTAAGGCCCTCCTGTGACGAATCTTTTCCTGTCGACTTCAACTCATTATCTAGGAATAAGACTTAGAAGCTAATTGGTACCTTGGAACTTGCATGCCTCAATGGCAGGTTTCCTCACTTTCGACAGTGGGTTTTCATTATCGACCCCTGATCGAGAGATTTCGTCGAGTGTTCGACCTTAGCTCATTGATTCAAATTCGTTGGATTGTACCAGAGTACCTTGGGAGTCATTGACATTAATGGTGATTTCCCTCACACTTGTTAATGGTATACACTAATGACCAATAATCAAGTGGTTTCTACCATGTTCGACTTCAGCACATGTATCCACATGGTTAGATTCATACTATAGAGTGGTGGAGATGAAGATCCTGAATATTTTCTGATAGATCTAGGTTGCGTTGGAGTATATTCAGTGTATTGTTACATAGATCCACATTGTATGTCTAGTGGCTATGTTCAAATTTGAAACTTTAACACATAGATCCACAGTGTATTTTTGGTGGCTATGCTCAGATTTGATTCATATTGGCATGGATCCACAGTGTATGTTTGGTGGTCATGACTTGTCTTACTTGACATGGATCTTTGCATGTCGGCATTTATGCTTTGAGTCATTTGTATTCTGAGTATGGGAATGCCTACCTCAATGATGATATATTATTCTACTTTATTTCCTTGTTTGTTGGCAGGTTTCCGACCGACTGTTCTTTGTTCCCTACACACACTCGACAAAGTATTTCAGCTATCACTTTGTTCTAACTTCATACTTTGGGGGGCTCTGTGTTACACATTATTTTCATCATCCTATGACCGTTAATGATGTAAACATATATGTTTCCTTCAGAGGGGTCAGTGGTCTGAGTTCCTGAAGAAAGAAGAGAGAAGAACTTTTCCTGAGAAAAGAAGTTGCATTCTCCTTTGTAAAAACACTATTAAAGAGGATGTTCACAGGTTTCTATATAGGCAGGATGCGAGAATGCATGATTCTTGCAGGTTGCACCATAGCTGGGTTGCGAGAGGTTCGCAGGTTTCTCTATAAACAGGGTGCGAGAATGCTCATATGTGGGAAAAACGAGCATCTTCTCGATGCTTCTAGAAGGAGAAACTTCCATGGTGAGGTGGCATCCGAATGCTTTGGATATTACTCACTTTCATGATTTGGTGGGACATCCTAACCTCCTCACCTTATCCTCTTCAGCTTATAAAAGGAGAGGATCTCTCATGGAGAAGGTTAGATTTTGGGATTAGCTTGGATTGGATTGAGCTTTGGAGATTGTTAGCTTGGCTAGATGAGCCATTTTGTCAAAATAGATTGTGAATATTATCAGATCTATGCTGTCAGAATTCTTGGAGTGGAAGTGTGTGGGGAATGAAGGACAGTTGAAAGGGACCTTACGACATCAAGGCCATGGTTGTAATCTCTCTTTCACATTTAATATGATACAGTAATATGATTCTTTCCTATAAATCTTGTTGTGTTTTATTGTATGATTCCTTGATCACATACATAGGTTTATATTGCGTTTATGATATTACTATCACTTTGGTTGGTTGCGTTCTTTTGCAGGATCATCATTGTATGAGCATTGGAACAGAGCTAGGATGGTGATAGTGAGAGGAAGCGACATTTAAACGGTATGTCATCTATCCCTCTTTAGTTTGTAAATTCAATATTTATTACTTAAGGAAAGTGTCATGTTCTGGTGTGTTTTGTTCTAGATCTAGGTGGATCTAGGGAGATCTGTTAGTGTCTGCACCTACTGATTTGTCTGATAACATCGTTGGGAAGACAATTTTCAACTAACAAAGGTATGTTTATTGGATCCAAATGCAAGATGATATAGCTTGATAAATTAGATGATGCACTTTTTATTGTATTGGTAATCCCAATAATAGAAAGTAAGGTTTATACAATATGTTACCTATACCCACTTAAACTTAATACTAATATGATCACTCTTATCTCTGCATCCTCTTCAACAGGCTCTACTTATTCTCCGGGTTCTTCTTCTCTATCACTGGCATCTCCTATGTCAGTTGCATGTTGTTGAGAAATTTCCATGGCTTCTAGTCATTCTTGAATACTTCCTACCTCTTCAAGTAACTTTGCATTTACAACTGGTCTTCCTCAACCTCAACCTCTTCCATGGACTTTGAATTCCATCTCTTAAAAAATAAAACCTTCTCTTTCTCTTACAGGAACTGACTCTTGCTCTGATACAAAAAATGGTGCAAGTGACATAAATGTTTTACCTTTCATACATATCACAGAAAAAAAAAAATTTGTTTCAAATGCACCTCTGTCTCCTTACTCTGGTTTGAATCTATCTTGGTTTAACGTCAATAGAAATATATCAATGATTCTCATTGAACCTTTTATCCTCTACTTATGTTTAACCATGCATTTATACAACCTATGCCAATATTTATAACTAGAAGGAAAACATATCATTTGATACTTTATTCTCACATGACTATGACAATGTCTAGATTCTCCAAAGTGAAAATCAATTTGATTTGACCAGGGAATGATTTTGTTGATAAATAATCAAAATTAAACCTGATGAAATTCCCCCTTTTAAATGCTTACACTACAATCATGTTTTCTTATTTGTTTTGGCATACAACAGATATATCACTTCCCACCAAAGAGATTTGTATGCTTATATCATAGGAACATAACAATATGTATGCAAGAATACTCAGTATAAAATACTTGTGATTTGAAGATAAAAATTTGTTTACCATAGCATTACAGTTCACTAGTTTCTCTTTGACCATCAATCCTCCTTGATTTTGACAATGGAATGTTTTCCTAGCTCATTCAATCTCCTCACAGCTCATTGATTTTTCATGCTATTCATCGAGAACAAATTTTATCTTTGTCAATTAACAGAAATCCACACTATCTACCTAAGCATATGTTGAATCTTTTAAACACAAAATATTATTCAATGAACAACTCGAAAAAGGAAAATTAATGAACAAAAGGAAATATTAAAATTTCATACTTCAAAACCACTCCCAATTCGATCTTATTCAATTCCAAATCTATTCTTATACATAGTGAAGAACCTATTTGATCAAGATCCACAAAGGATGGAACAAATCCATTATTTTAAGAAAATATCAAATCAACTCTACAACTATTACCTATCAATCTACTTAAAAACAACGATAAAATATTTGGTGGGGAAAATCCCTTATTTCTTGAGCAAATTCTATCCTTAAGGGAACCCACTCCCCTAGTATAAATTGGTTTAACCTTCCAGACCTTCTAGAGGTCAGGTTTTTGGATTTCGAGTGATGCTCCTGCATCAGAAACCTTAGATAATGTTAGTACCATGTTTGTTCTTTCTATTGATATGAAGGTTTTCCAAGGTTGCAAGGCTAAGGCTGGATGAGTTAGAGACAAAGAGAAATCCTCCAGATCCTCTGAACTAAAATTGCCAAGTTATTTCGAGGCAAATGGAATAAAACAACATAAAATACATTCCCATTTTGCACCTAAGGAAAGATATAAGAACTTGGGTTCTTATCGGAGGTCAAAAAGAATTATCATGCCCCAAAAGGGAATAAGTTTATTTTTCAATGAGCTCACCAAAAGACTATGTCCTAGGAATCAAGTGCTAGAAAATTATGGGGGAACTCCAAGAAATCCATATCGAATGGCCCAGATTTGACTGAGTGCAAGATCAATGGTCCATCTCTGGTCTTCGACCCCCAAGTGCACCAGGTCACTAGGATGTTTTAAGTCTGCAAACAAGTTCAACATAAGTCCTCGATCGACGGTGCACTGGGCCACTAGGCTCACCAGGCCACCAGAATTTAATTGAAGCACTCTTCCCATATTGTCCCCAGTCTTATGCTACATCAAGATGTGTGGGACCTACAGGAGAAGAAGATCAATGATCCATATTTAATCAAAAGGGAGATCGTCATTCAAGATCTAATTTGGTTTAAAAGTCCAAGCGAGTAATATTATTCGATGATAAACAATATTGATTTGGTCGGGTGAGATATTGTGATCCAGATCCGATCTTAGCCAAAGTTCATCGGGCCGTTAGGATCACCGAGCTACCAGGCCACCAAGAGTTATTTGTAGTTGAAACACTTCTTCATATTGTTCGCATTCTGATGCTACCTTAGCCTCCCACGTGGATCCAACTCTACATTCCACAGAGGATATGAAAAATGACTAGTGACAGTGTGGCATGCCAACAAAGCACTCGTTAGAGAAAATAAGAGGCTTCCACATGGACCAGGTTGATGTTAGTGATGACATTTTTGTACCTTAATTTGATTTTGTCAAGTTAAATTTGATTGAGGAAAATCAATCATCTACATCTGATTGGTTGTGATATTGATGGTCCATATATGATCAATGGCTAGATCCACAGTCTATTGGGCCACCGGGATAGTGAGATATTTGAACTTTCAATTAATTCAATCACTGCTCCTTGATAATCGATCCACCGACCTCACCGGGCTGGCCACGCTACCGATCCACCAAGACTTTGAGAGTCAACCTTAGTCGAAGCTATTCCCATATTGTTCTTAGTCTGATGCCATGTCATCATCTGCGGGACCTACCAAGTCACTGGGCCACTGGGAGTCAACTATAGAGAAACGCTTCCCATATTATTTCTGATCCATTTCCCACTCAAATTTCTACTTGGATTCGACTCAACATTCCATTAGTGACACTTGGGAAGGCTAGTGATATTCTGGCATGCTATCAAAGTGCCCATCAAAGAAAATTAGAGGCTGCCACATGGACAAAAGGGACCCACTGGGGACACATAAAAACATATCATGCTTGATGACACATAGGCTTCTTCCCTGCCACATCAACACCAACATGGACCAGTGTAAAGTCACCACATGTTTGTGGGACCAAGATGGCGTCAACAATGACATTTTTTTTAAATTAAATGGATTTCAATTTGGTTGAGGCATATCAACGCTCACATTTGATCGGGCTCCATATCAATGGTACAGATTTAATGTTATCCCTGAAGCACACCAAGCTACAAGTAAGTTAATCCTTCAAGTCGCATGCAGGCCTTTGATCATTGAACCATCGAGGCACCGAGCCACCGAGATATCGAGATGTTTATTCCCACGAGCGATTCTAGCATGAGTCATTGATCGTCGATCCACTAGACCACTAGGATCACTAGGACACTAGATCATTGTCCCACTGAGATCACCATGCCAATGGAGCACTGGACCACTGAGCTCACCGAACCACTAGGAATCGGGCCAATCGTTTGTCGTTTTATTTACAATCAAATTTTAATTCAGTCAAATAAATTGGGCCCCATAGTTAAAAGGTAACTCTTTGCACACAGTTCCATGGCTTGCCCGCTCACATTCAAACTATGTGGGGGAGCCTAGTCCTAATAAAAATTTTCAACGAAAATATCCTGGTGAATGTGGGATTAACCATAACCCTACAAATTAACAATTAAGATTTATCACCAAGATTGATTCGACAGTTGCTGAGTTTCATGACTTCTACAGATTTAATTTCTAATATCCGGCGAAAAGAAGAAATGATTAAAGGGAATCTTAAGTGGCAGGGCATGATGGATATCTTGACTGGAAAATTTTGAGCTACCCTACAACATTTTATGTAACATAAATTTTGCAAATGAAAGAAAATAATTTTTACCAGGGGGAAACCAATCAAGAAACAAGAAGCAATAAGAAAATTCAAGAAGAAGTAAATGGTTTCAAGAAGTCGTTTTGGGAGATGAGTGTGAAGAATAAAATAGAATGAAGGTGCTCAATTTTATGGGTCGACACTTTGGGGAATTTAAGCAAGGATGATTTTAAGGATGGGAATTTATTTCAAAATGTAGAAACCTTGGTGAATCATACTAGTCCCTAATATGCAAACTATAAAATGTTTGGCTATATTTTTGTAAAAAAATTTAAATTTATAAGGATTTTATATAGTTTATATAAAATTTGGGCTAATTTTAAGGTAAAATAATTTTATTCTATAGAAATTCAGAAAATCATTTTTAGAAAAAATGGAAATCGATGAATAGTTTTTTGGGAAAAAAACATAGAAAATTATCCCATGGGTGAAATTTAGCCCCTAAAAACTTCTTTGAATTTAATAGGCTCTTATACCTGAAGTTGTTAGATAAAAAACCTCAAGAATAGGTAGATGATGAAGCAATAGGCACTAGGATATTCATCCCCTACGTTATGTTTCAATCTGTAATCCCCTTTCTTATTCTGTATGTGTTCTTGTAAAGCATCCTCTCCCATTTTGGCTTTCTTGTATCATATCTGATTTATAAAACGCTCAAACAACATATTACACACCACGTTCAGTGTTACTATATGATGTTTAGTCATGTCATAGAAGTGATTTCCTTTGAATGATGACCATTTCTTGTAATTTATTTATGCATTTAAATGATATCTAGAGAGTACCTCCATGCATTTGAATGTATGAGGATGTTGATTGTTTGAAGTGTGTTTTCATAGATCTGTATGCATTTTTTAGAATTGTTGAATTCTTAATTGATCAACACATTATTATTTTTCCACAAGCTACATGATTCATTCTTACTATTGCCCTATATGTTTATCTTGTTTTTCTTCCAATTCATCATTCCACCCACCTTTAAATATCGATTGTCGGAAAAAATCATGGACATGTGCCTCTTGGAGTAGATATTTTTTATCATATGAGTTGAGACTGTTTGAGGGTCAATATTTTTAAGAGAGAGAGAGAGAGAGAGAGAGAGAGAGAGAGAGAGAGAGAGAGAGAGAGAGAGAGAAACTTATCAGATATTGCATCATTTACCTTACTGCATACATGGATTTAAGACTCATCCTACATTTTAGCCCCTGGGGTGTGTTGAGGAAAAGATATGAAATGATCTTAATCAATCATTTTCAGATCTTGTTTGGCTAAAGAAATATAGACGAGAATATCAACCTATGTTTATAGCCTCAAAATTTGTTTCCTAATCCACAAGTATTGGTTACAAGGGCTTAGGCTGATTTTTTTTATAAATAAAAGATTGTTGAAAAATTCAATATTTATGTAATTTTCTGAATATAACAGATGTAAAAATAAATGTAGAGACAGAAGAAAGATATACCAAGTCAATAGTTAACACAGATGAGACATAAATCAATCACTTATTTCATTCCAATTTATCAAAAAAATTGTTCTCTTTACAAAATTCTCTGAGGAAGTTTGGACCAAAGTCAAACTTAGATGTCCCTGATAAAAACCATACAAAAGGAATTCTGACAAAAAGTTAAAAACTGAACTTTAAAAGCTAGATCAACTTGCCACATATTGCTTGCCACTCAACTCTGCACAATATCCTTTATCAGTCATGAAATTTAATTCAAAAACATACAAATCTACACAGACTATCAAAGACAGATCAACACCTCTGAAAAACAAGTGTCTGAATGATGTAATTCAACCTTAAATCTTGTTGTCTACAACAGGACCGTGCTGTCATAAAAGAGAATTAGGCTTTCAATGAATTAAAGAATGAATGAAAATGGAACTATCTCAATAAAACTCAAGAGAAGACCTTAGTATGCTTTCTCCTTCTATTCTCCTCTTGTTCATCCTTCTCTTTTTTCCTTTAAGCAATTATAATTAGTTGAAGTAGTTAAACTACCTCTTTTAGTTAAGTTAATTAAAACTCAACTAACTTTTAGTTTAGTGGGGGGGGGGGATAATAAAATAATAATAAGGGTCTTTAATAAATAATAACTTGTAGGTGGGATCCCTTGTGACTCCCTTTAGTTTCTTAACAAACACAAATACAACTAGTTAATCAATCAAACACATCCCTCCTTGTGGCTCCCATCGTCACTCTCATAATTTTGAAAATTAATATCAATGATATTTGAAACCATATCCAAAAAATATAATATCGAACATATCCAAAACTAGTGTGTTGTCCAAAACTTCAGCATTCAACTGTTCTCAACAATCAATAAATAAAAACACTCAAAAACCATATTTTCCACTTTTTGGGAGGCAATCTTCCCTTTGTTTCTTTTGTCTCCATTTCATTTCTATGAATTTTCCTTACGCTGTATGAAGCCTTTAGGCCTGATCTCACTGATAACATGAGATAAATCATCTCTCAAATGCATGCGGGATGAAATGGATTTGGCAGAGTCATTTGAGGGAGAGGTGGGGCAGCAACAACTTTTCCTTTATCAGGTGCATGGTGGGCTTCGGTTTTTAATATCTTTCTTGTGTGGGAAGACTGTACTGGTGAGTGTGCAGGGGAATCTTGGACAATTGGGTTAACCAATGGAGGAGGAGCAGGTAGAGACAAATTGGGCCAACCACGATTTTGGGAGACTGTCGGGTGGACAATCTCTTGTCATCTGTCATTTTCAGGGACTTCAGGTTGTAACGAGACATGAGAGGGGAACTAGGATACCAGGGACATGTGGGGCTTGGAAAGGAGGCCTTTCTGGCCTAGGTTGGACCACTCCTTGTCCAATCCAATTAAAAAACCTAGCTTGGAATAGTTGGTTCAACTCTTGTGGATCCGCATCAAAATGCATAGAAAACCTTGGCCTTCTAGGGCCCCTGTTCCAATTTCCTCTTCCCCTGTTATTCTGGCCATGGCTACCTTTGCTGAAGAAGCTCATTCATGTATGCATTATTTATTAGCAACTAGTTTCTTCAACAAACCATACATGACATCTCTTTAAATATGAAACAAAGTTTGGCTCAGCGACACATCAGACTCATGCAATCCAATCCATAAATATCGTTTAATACTTGTCAATGAGAAGGGGTGAATAAGGGTTCTGGGATATATGAGGGATTGTATTGAGAGAAAAGTGCTAAAATGAAGGGGGGTAGATCATGATTACTGCTCAACAAATCATCAAACAATCAATTGTATTGTAATTAACAAAACATATCAACTGTAACTCATTCATGTGCCATCCTTCAACTGTTATAGTATAGAGTTTCCATTATAATTTAATTTTAAGAACAGTTCGTGAATAGTGAATCTGGGAAGGTGAGGGGATTTGTAATGTGCGGAAAAGTGAGAGAATGGCAGGGAAATAATGAATATTGTTAATAAAAAAATCAAGTAATCAATAAACATAACTCTGTACTAAACTCAATACAAAAAATACCAACACAATATCAATAATTACTGTGTATCAAATTGTTCATTGTTTCATCATTCAAATTCCTCAAAACTTCTCAATTAAAAACAATCTTTGTAATCATACTCATAATCGAAATAAATTTACATTCAACAGTCCTATTAAGAAAATGCTTGGTCTTTAATTTCTTTCTTTCCTTTTAATAATTTAAAGAAAACACACAACAACATTGCTCCACCTCTATTCCATAATGCATCACTATAAAAACATTATGCACTATCTATTAATTCAAAACCAACCAATTAAAACGTATGCACAAGTCCCTTTCCAAATCGAATAGACTTCCAAAACATGCCCGATTACACACTTTCTTCATCATATCAACAATAAGTTTTTGCAATCGGAACCACAATCAATGTAAAACCCAAGACTCATCATTGTCGATGTAACCATTCATAATATGTATGATGATTCAATAATAGATGCACAGTGAACATACAAAATACACACAAACACCATTTCCATAATTATCTATAACCTTGATCGGGCCTAGTGAAACACAGGGAGTCTCCAATTTGCAATCAAGACAATGTTGTAAGAACACAATGATTAAGAGTATAACGAAAGAGAGGTGGCCCTTGACTGCATATTATTACTCATTACCAATCACCACCTTTCGACCAATTTAATCATAGAAAGACAAGATAGGAACTCAATGAAAACTTTCATAAACACTCCACTATTTTAAACTAACCTTCAACAACCCAAAAGATGCCCAGAGGGAGAAAAACAGTAGGGGTTTTAAAATTGCGCTCTGTCACAACAAATACAAGGAGACAATCAAGAACAATCTTATCCAAAAATAACACAGAGAACTGGAGGTCCTCAGGGATATATCAACCACAGGAAAAAACCCTTTCGATACAGACTCAATAGTGATCCACAGGATATCCTTATAACTCCCAGCCTGGGCAATGGAACAATAGTTAGCCACAAAGGAAGACAACGATGGGTAGGATATAAAAGTCTGGTGCACATAGTGTGTTTTACGTTCACATAGGAGAGGCCAATATTCCCTGAATAGTGACAGTTACCATGAACACACCGAGATATAAACTTAGTTTTTTTTCTTAAGGGCTGAACCATTTGACAACAGTGCCAGTGAGGATGCCTAACACCAAGGCGTAACTTATATTATCCCAGAACCATATGGTATATATCAACATTATGGTCACCCTAAGACCAATTCTTGTGATACTTTGGTGCCAATAAAATGAGAATGAGCCACGACCACGAATCTGGTACGAGAAATACACAGAAAAAAAATGGTAGTCTGAACACGATTGGATAGGGTTACACTCATGACTGTGAGGAAACAACTGACAATAATACACAAATAAAAAACCCTCCACCATTAAAACACATAGAGTTAATACCACATTAACTTGATATCCACAGAGACCCACCATGATTTAAACCAACAGAGCAACCAACGAATGAACAACTCAACCCAAAACCAATTCTTTTTCTTGTAATCCGAACAACTACACAGTCATTCCAGAGAGAAGAATCGTGCACTTACACAGTTGCAATTCTCAGGAAAACACAAACCCAAGAATTACTGGGCCATTTTTTGTTCATACACAGAGCATAATTCATGGATGGGGTGAAAAAATAGCCATACCTATAACAGAGAGCTTAAAAGGGCGAGTTGGATGAGCATTTTCTTCCCAAGCCTAAAATGTGGAGCTTAACCACCAACAGACCGAAATGGAAACAAAGAACGATACTAGGGTGATGGCCTGATGGGGGAGTATGGAGTGACATTCATTTACTGCATGTCACTTCCATCTCATATCTTTTTCAATTCTGAATTACAAGACTACCAACATTCACCCATGCATTAAACCATGTAATCAATTTCCAAACCATTGAAATCTATGACGATATTCCTTGCCCAATGCGCCACCCAAAACATTCACGTTAACCTTTGCCAAGTTTTCATGCCATACCATATGCATTGCAATGTTATATGCGCCCAAAATAAATCAAATGAAATCGCATAGCCACTAACCAAACATATAATAGTTAGAATTAATACTAACATATTTTACCTTTCATTTGCATATAATCCTTAATCATAACTCAAACATAGATCCTTTCCCTTTAGTATTTTACCATAAGTTTCTTTTATTTATTTTGGTTATGTCATTACTAACATGTTTATTGTGTGCATGTGGCCAGGTAGTAGATCATGATGATTTGTGACATGATCAAGTCATAGCAACTGTAAATATATGCCCATCATAACCTAAAAATAATGCTTTCAATTGCAGAAACATCCCATAAAATGCAACATCCACCTGTTATTATGTCAAAATGAAACCAAGACTACATTCTCAACCATATAGGAGTGTGAAAACATCATCGAAACAACAACAGAAAATGTGTGATATGACTATCTTCGAGCCTCCAGACTACAAGGGGGTCCCACCTACTAGTATTATATTATTAGAATAGTTTAAATAATTGGGCTTTAGCAATACTTTGCAGGCGAAATTCCATGTTGTGATTTTAATCATCAACAGAGTGTCTTGGCATCATTATAATAATAGTCTACAACATCTCAAGGATAAAATACGAAATGGCTCCATTTTCGAGGATGGAATTTGTATATATTTTTCGCTAGGATATGACATTGTGAGTTCTAATAGTTGATGGAAAACAAGCCTCAAACATCTAGATATTAATATTTCACCTAGCGACTCCATAGAAGGAAAACCTGACATCTACCAGAAGATACACTAGAACTAACCCTAATCTTTCTTAGGTTCCAGTATAATTAGATCCATAGAATCTCGTGACCTTGATAAATATTAGAGAAAACTGAATATTTTCTTCTTCATGTAACCCTAATCTATAAACATCTCCTTTCATTGTTCACAAAAGTGTTGAATTTGTAGATCTAATTGATATATGTGTAGATTCATATTTTTCTTCAAATTTTCCCCCATAACCTTTGATAGATATCCTAAATTCTCCATTAGAATTCTGTCAAGAAATAGGTTCTTTCCTTCTACCTTTATTGAAAAATCATGTTACTCCTCGGTCCACTGTGATACTAGTGGAAACTCCAATGTGTTTTAATGGCGAGTTCAATTGTTTCTATGAATGCTCCATTTTATTTTTCAAATATACATGTCTTTCCTAATCATATTCATGGTGCAAGAGTCTAGGGTGACTGTCTTCCCAGATTCAGAGAAGTTGATGATGATAATACGACTAAGAATTTAATAGAATTTATTTTATGTATGCATCAAATGAGTATTTTTCATGAACATTTCCTCATGAAAATGTTCATGATATCTTTAGAGAGAGATGCTCAACAATGGTACAGATATTTACCCATTGATTGTATAGCTTCACTTAATGATTTTCATATATTGTTTCATTCTCGTTACAAAAGGAAATATTCCATTGAGGTTATTTTTGAAAATTGTTGTAATGAAGGATTTAAATTAGTTATAGAACATATAGAATATTCTTCCTGTAGTAGTGTAGAGAAAAAATAGTCCATTTATGATGAATTTGAACAATATTTTAAAATGGAAATTGATTATACCAGTGAGAATGAAGAAAACAACCTTGTGGATTCAAATGAAGAGGTATCACTGGAAACTGATTACACATAAGCATCAGAGAATCATCAAGAGGATACAATACTTATTTATGTCTTACAAGATACTAGTAAATATTCTATTTAGATGGAGATGTCTTATTTTAAGGATGGTCATGAGTCACAAGAACCTTCTGTTGTTTCAAGAAGTCTGGTATGTGTTGATGATTTTTTACATTTTCAAGAAGATCAAAGGAAGATTTATGAATTTCCATATTCTGAATTTCTTTTTAAACATTATTGTAATGAATAACTTGAGTCAGTTATAGAACATAGAAAACATTGTTTCTACAACAATGAAGAGGAGAACAGATTTTTTGAAATTGAGTTTGAAAAGGATCTCAGTTATGTATATGTTCATGAATATTTTCAAGAAGAGACAATGCTTTATGTCACACCTATTGATCAAAATCAATATTATGTTTTTGAAAATTATGTAAATATATTTCAAGGTAAGATTATTGATGATGTGTTTCCCTTTGTTTTTTATGATAAATATACTAATCAATGGTTTTTTCATGAGGAATATAAGAATGATTCTTGTAAATATGCTTATATTATTTTCCACAACACAAATTTTGTGTCTGATGAATATAAAGTTGAAGAATATGTGCAGATTTCTATATAATCCTTGACAAAAATTTCAAATAGTAATAAGTTTTTATATGACCGTTATGACATAGAAAGAGAGATTGGTATTGAGGAACATATATATAAAGTGGCATCTTCAAAAAGTGTTATTAGTGCACCAATTTATGATAACTAGGAGAGATATGATGAAGAATTTCAGAAAGATGTTTTTCTTTTGTTTGTTCTTAAAGATATAAAGATTAACAATAGTGAACAAGAACCATTTGAAATCTTAAAATGTGTTGAATTTATTGTTCTTCCTCCTTTTGTTTCATCATAATCACAAGGAGAAATCAAATATTTTTTAGGAGAAGTTCAATCAACTCAATCACGAAGAAGGAACCTCAATTTTTGTCGATCAATTTGTTATTTATTATATTTTTCATGATCCAATTTCACTTTGGTTGGAGTCTACAATATCCAATGTCTCAAATGACTTAAGTTATATGAGACTAGTATTTTCATATTATAAGTATGTACTCATAATCATATGATTTTACAGTTTTCACTTCTGCTTGTCCTTATTTTGCAAAAGTGCATACAAGGAGTTCATCCAAGCAATAAGGAACTTCCATAGCATCACTGGAAGTGCCATTTCACTCGATCAAAGTGTCTACGATGATTAGTGTATGAGTTTTATGTACATAAACAAGATTATGGTCAAGCATTTATTTTTAGTTTGTAGAGAAGTTAATTGCATTTTATAGTTTAGTAGAGAAATTGTTTTGGTTTTCATTTTGTATGGAAAATATGTTTTAGTGATGAATAAGTAGGTAAGAGGATAGGTGCAACTAAATTCCTAGGTTCATCAAGCCAAAATGAAAGAAATATTTGACAAAAGTGGGATGCCCGAAGGGAAGCTAAAGGGAAGCATGGAAAATTTGACAATCTTTGGCTTGGACCCTTCCACGTTGTTGTAGTTCAAGATAACAACACATATGAGGTGGATGAGATGGATGGAGAGTTGTTTGGGGCTCCTATATATGGGAGGTTTCTCAAGAAATTCTTTTAGTACTTAACACTAAAAGACTTCTTACCCTATCAGTTTTTAGGTATGAGGGATATTATCATTTCAAGGAAGACTCCATAACCCAACAGAAGAAGGCACTTGGTATATAGTTCTCAGCATACCATGGGGGTATTATATCCCCACTAGAGCCGATGTTAGTACCATATTTTTTCCTATCATTGATATGAATGTTTTCCAAGGTTGCAAGGTTGAGACTAGATGACCTAGAGACAAAGAGCAAGCCTCTAGAGCCTGTGAACTAAAACTTCCAAGTTATTTCAAGGAAAATGGAAGAAAACAATCGGAAATCAATGCCATTTTTGTGCCTAAGGAAATATATAAGTACTCAAGTTCTTATCAGAGGTCAAACAGGGCCTATCACACGTCGAAAAATCCTAAGCTTATTTGTCAAGGACCTCACCACAATAATGCGACCTGGGAACCAAGCACTAGAAAATTACGCGGTACCTTCAGGCGAGCCATATCTGATGCCTAGATTTGAATGAATGCAATATTAGTAGTCCATATCTGGTCTTCGGCCCTTATGTGCACTGGGCTACTGGGATGTTTTAAGATTTGACTGAGTACAAGATCGATAGTCCATATTTTATTTTATCCCTCGAGTACACTGTGTCACTAGGCTATCGGGAAGTTAAGCCTTTCATGTCACATGGAGGCCTTTGATCATCAATCAACCATCCTCCTCGGGCCATAGGGACTATGGGATACTAGGATGTTTATTCCCATGAGTGATTCTAGCATGAGTCCTTGATTGTCGGTCCACTTGGCCACTAGGATCACTGGGCCACTGGAGCATCGACCCGCTAGACTCACTGAACCACCGGGCATAGGGTCAATTGTTTTTCAGGTTATTTTCAATATAAGTTTAAGTCAGTCAAGTAAGATGGACCCCATGATTAAAAGATAACATTTTTCACACAATTCCATGGCTCGTCTACTCAATTTCAATCTATGTGTGGTGCCTCTTCCTTATAAAATTTTCAAAGAAGATATCGCAGTGAATGTGGGATTAACCATATCCCTGCAAATCAACAGTCGATATTTCTCATCGAGATTGATCTGATGGTTGTTGATTTTCATGACTTCTAGAGATTTAATTTTTGATATCCAACAAACAAAAGAAATGTTTGAAGGGAATATTAAGGGGCAAGACATGATGGTTATAATGGCTAGAAAATTTTGAGTTGCCCCACAAATTGTTATTTAACAGAAATTTTGCATGGGAAAACCATTCAAGAAAAAAGAAGAAGTAAGAAGATTCAAGAAGCAATAAATGGTTTTGAGAAGAAGTTTTGGAAGATGATCGTGAAGAACAAAAGAGAATGAAGGTGCTCATTGTTATGGGTTGACACTTTGGGGAATTTAAGAGAATATTATACTTGAAGCTCTTAGATCAGAAACCTCAAGCACAGACAGATGGTGAAGTAGCATGAACTAAGAGATTCACCCCCTGCATTATGTTTCAGTCTGTAATCCCCTTTCTTATTGTGTTTGTTTTCTTGTAAATCATCCTCTCCCATTTTGGCTTTCTTGTATCTGATATGATTTATAAAAAGCTCATACAATAGATTAAACACCATGTTCAATGCTATTGTATGATGTTTAGTCATGGCATAGAAGTGATTTCCTCTAAATGAATGATCATTTCTTTTCATTTCTTTATGCATTTAAATGATACGCAAAGTGTACCTCCATGTATTTAAATGTATGAGGATGTTAACTATATGAAACATGTTTTCATTGATCTGTATGCATTTGTTAGAATAGTTGAATTCTTAATTACTCATCACGTTATTCTTTTTCCATAAGCTACATGATTCATTCTTAGCAGTGTCATGCATGTTTATCTTGTTTTTCTTCCAATTCACCACTCCACCCACTTTTAAATCTTTGTTGTCAAAAACACTCGTGGACATATGCCTCTTGGATTTGAGAGTTTTTATCATCTGAGATGAGACTTTTTTAGGGTTGAGAGTCTTAATAGAGAGAGAGAGAGAGAGAGAGAGAGAGAGAGAGAGAGAGAGAGAGAGAGAGAAACTTATCAAATCTTGCACCATTTAACTTAATGCATATATGGATTTAAGACTCATCCTGAGTTTTATCCCTTGGGGTGCCTTAACATCATTTCAATAATAGAATGGAACATATTGAGGGATAATAGACAATATCATCAATTTTTTCAAAGGTATCCATTCATTAAGACTGGTCTTGGCTATGATATGAGTCAGATTCCCACTAAAGAAGATTCAAAATCTATAGATCCATTGAAGAAAATAAATGAAGGAAAATCTAAAATCTATAATGATTCACTCAAAATCTCCATCAATGATGAAGAAAACAAGAAGAAATAAAATCATGTTCCGCAGAAATTGGAATTCCTTCCAAAAACAACAAGGATGAATTCAAAAGATCTTTTCCATGAGGGTGGTATTGTACAACTCGCTTTGAAAAACAAACTACATGCATCAGATCCTGACTTCTTAGCAAGATGGGCTATACCTAAGGAGGACTTGGAAATAATGGAAATGTGTTGTTGTTCCTATTACCCATTAGATGAAGTCACCAAGAATAGGTCGTGAATAAGATGTTTTTGTTGCCTCCCTACCTACACGTGGACTTGTTACAACCAAGGAAGTTTTATTTGTTGCAACTGGAGTTTAGAATCATTTTCTAGAACAACAACCTACAATTGATTGTGTTGAATATATTGATGAGTATATTTTTCCTCACATGCCATAATTTGAGCATGTTGTTACAAATGATGTTGTTGTTGATATGCCAGGATTTTCTACTCTTGTTTGTGAACATGACCCTAATTCTACTTCCTCTGATCATCCAACACAAAACTTTGTTCCCTATCATCATCCTCACCATAAAAATCGAAGAAATGGAAATGATGATTTCATATGTTTGCAGAAGATATGTGAAAGACATAATTGTGGACCAATGTCGACTACCGATATAGATTGTGGTTGGATTGATGGATGGTCATGGAATCATTTGACCATATGTTTGAGTATTTCATATTGTTGTGCATCATCAATTGTATAGTCATGTAGTGTTCCTCTTACTTACTCATGATTTCCTTGGAATTGGTCGACCTAGGATCGACCCAACATCACATTCGACTGAAGTTTCGACTGACTATTCATTTATTGAGTTTCGACTGGGTTGTTTGTCAACTAGAATTTTCGATGAGAACTATTCTTTCTACTTATTGATCTAGTAGGGGGGAATACTTGAATTTGTTGATATGTGAACCCAACTGATGTATTCTTGTTAATTCAATTGTTTCTTGTGGAATCAAATTGGATTTGTTGAGACCAACCAAACCATGTTTGACAATTGTTGGAGATGTACTACTGCTTATGTTGGATATAGAGACTATATGTATAGATAAAGACAAATTATCTTGCGTTGTTGGTGATAATGTTTTGACTTCTTCAAGAGTGTCATTGTACCGTGTTTGAGCATTATTTACAGTCAAAACAAATTAAAGGGGGGAATTTGTGTGCTATGTAATTTATTTTCCTCCAAGATGAAGTTTTCTTAAGATAAAATTGAAGAAATTCAAATGGAATGTTTTGCACTAGTCATCACAACCATGGTCACAGGCTGTAAATTGAGAAAAGATAATGAATCTCCGGAAGAAAATAAAACATTGTATAGGTCAATGATTGGCATCCTACTATATGTGACAACATCAAGGTTATACATTATGCAACCAACAAGATTGGTTGCATGGTTTCAAGATGCACCAAAAGAAACGCATGCATAATACCTGTGAAAAAAATATTCAAATATCTAAAGGAAACCTTAGAATTTGGCTTGTGATACTCAAGAGGTGAATATTTTACGCTAACAACATACACATATGTCGATTGAGAAGGAAATATTGATGATAGGAAAAGTACAAGTGGAGGAGCATTCTTTTTGGGCAATATTGTTGTGTCTTAGTTGAGAAAGAAATGGTATTCAATTTGTCTATCCACAGTAGAGGACGATTATATAGAAGAAACATCATGTTGCACACAAGTTCTTTGGTTGAAGCAAACATTGAGAGATATTCAGGTAGAATATGATCTTCCAATCTCAATAATTTTTTAGAACACAAGTGCAATAAATATTTCAAAGAATCATGTTATGCATTCAAAAACAAAGAATATTCCAATCAAGTATCACTTCTTAAGAGAGCATGTAGTAGAAAAAAATGTCAAGTTGGAATATATTGCCACCAAAGAATAGATTGCAAATATTTTCACAAAACCCCTTCCCAAAGAGACATTTGAATATCTCATACAAAAATTGGGAGTGATATACATATCATCTAGTCACTAAGTGCTTGAGGAAAACCAGAAGCTCGTGGGGAGAATCCCTTTTCCATTGTTGTCAAAGGGAGAGATTTACAGACAAGGGTAGTATTGTAGCAAGGGGGAGAATTCTTTATATTCCTAGTGGATTATGTATTTCGTCACAAGATTTCCATCAATGAAAAAGGGGGATATTATTGAATATGATATCATTGATGTCATATTAAGGCATTAAATTGAACATGTTGTCATATATGTTATGCTAAGGCATTTTCAAGAAAGGGGGGGAATATCAAGATTGATATATATATATATGTGAAAAAGTAAAAAGTGAATTTTGACTAGTGTATTTAAACATGTGCATAAAGAAGTCAAAGAAATATTTACAACCTTGTGGTTTCAAGTCCATAGTTTTGGAAGTAAAAGTACATGTGAAAAAGTCAAAATAAATATTTTACAAGCCCTTGGTTTCAAGTCCGTGATTTTGGACATAAACATGCATGTAAAAAGTCAAAGAAATATTTTACAAATGGTTTACCATTGGTGGTTTCAAACCCATTGTTTGGAGGCCCATGGTATTTGAAAAAGTGAAATAAAAATAATTAATTATTTAATTATTGAATCAATATATATATTCCAAATGGGTCATGATGATGTATATAAATAAATGTAATATTTGAAAAGGAGAGTTTGCAATGAGTAGAAATGTAATATTTGAAGAGGAGAATATTATATGACTAAACATTGAATATCATTCCAAAAGGAGAAAGTGACGAAGAATGTGACGAAGAAGAATATGTGTGTGGGATAATAAATTATTTTATATGTTATTAGTCATTTTATTCATATATGTTATTCAATAAAATATATTAATATATACAAACCCACAGTACAAAATACAATCTTTCATTTTATTCATATCTACTATTCAATAAAATTTATTAATATGTACCTCCTCCCCCTTTTCCTCTCTTGGACCACTCCCTCATACTAACCTCCCCTTATCTCACCTATCTCCCCCTCTTCTGGACCATACCCCTTTGAAAACCATACCCATCCACCTTCCCTCTCCATTCACCGCCTCTCCCAACCCCTTCAACTCATCCACCCTCTCTACCCCTCTTCATCACCCTCCCCTATCCCACCTCATCCCCCCTTCCCCTCCACCCAATGCTTGCCTCCTCTCCTTCTCTCCAACTCCCACTTCATATTTCATCACCCTCCTCCTATCATTCTTCCTCCTATCCTCCATGCCCACCCCTCTCGCTCCCCCACCCATATACCCTTCACCTTATCTCACCTCCTCCCCCTCTGTCCCTCTCACCCCACCCTCTCATTCCCACCTCTCTTACTCTCACTTATCTATATGTAGTCTCCCCCACAAATTAATTATTGAGGGCATCATTTGCCTCTAACTATGTATATAGGTACCACTGACACTTGGAAATAATAACCTACCTATTGATGGAAATCTCTATATCCTCTTCATTTGGGTCTTTCCCCTCACCACTCTTTATTTTATTCTTTCTTTTTCCCTTCATAACATCACTCATAGACTCTTAGAGAGGGGATAATAGAACAAATTTCACTAGTTGAAGAACAAATGGGGCTAAAATTGAGATCCAATACTAGCTTCCAAATATCACTGAAATATTCCCCAAACCGTTAGAAGAAAGAACAATATACTTCCTTGACTCTAATTTCAAAAACAAAATCAATAAAGGCATCAATGTACGCATGTTCCATCTAAATACAACTCATGCATGTGTCTTAATCAATTATTAATACAGTTTCCTACCTGGTTTGTATAAAAAATGGTATCGGTCATTGTATTCATATCTATCATTAAATAAAATATATTAATATGTACACACCCATAGTACAAAATAAAATATTTCATTGTATTCATATATGTCATTCAATAAAATATATTAACTTGTACCTCCTTCACATTTTCCTCTCTTGCACCATAACCTCATACCCACCTCCCCTTGTCTCACCTATCTCCCCCTCTTCTTTCCCCTCCCCATTTTCCACCCATATCCATCCACATTCTCTCTCAACTCACCTCCACTCCCAACCCCTTCATCCCCTCCACCCCCCCCTCTCTCTCCCCCACATAATCTCATTAGTAGGAATGCACACACGTTCTTAAGAACACATGTGCATTCCTGTTGAGGAGCCAATGTGGCATATTAGGTGGTAGTTCATTGTTTGTCGAGCCTATCGAATCAAGAACGTGAATGCATTATTATGAACAAGCACGCGTTCCTACATGAGCGTGGTCGTGCTCACCCTGTTGCCAGGTTTTTTCCATCAACTTCATGTGAGCTCCCTGCTTTGATAATCTAAATTCAAATTAAATAATAAATGTGAGCCTTTTACAATTTACATAAAATGAATATCCAAAATCATGATATCTCTACAAATAATGAAAATTATTATTGTGATTAACAAGTGTACACAACAATACTATAATAAATTTCAATGGTTATAAATAAGTTTTTAAATTAAATAATTTTTCATTTACAATTATGATATTATGAGAGGAATATTCCAATTTTAAAGAAAAGAATAAGCTTAACAATAAAGGTTTTGGATCCATCTTTTAAGTATCTAAATTCAAAGGTTAAGATGAATCTTTTTAATAAATCTTGATGTTTAATAAACCTTCAATTTAATACACTAATTTCTAAAAATGGATTGAGTAGGTTGAGACTTTATTTGTAAACAACTAATAACATTGATACCATTGTTCTCGTATTTGACAACTTAAACTCAAATTAAACAATATGTGTGAACCTTTTACAATTTAGATAAAATGAATATCCAAAATCATGATATCTCTACAAATAATGCAAATTATTATTATGATTCACAAATATACACAAAAATACTATAATAAGTATTCATGATTATAAATAAGTTTTTAAATTAAGTATTTTTTCATTTACAATTATGATATTATGAGAGAGGCTTCTTCCAATTTTAAATAAAAGAATAAGCTTGACAATAAAGGTTTTGGATCCATATAAGTATTTAAATTCAAAGTTAAGATGAATCTTTTAAATAATTCTTTATGTTTAATAAACCTTCCATTTAGCAAATTAATTGTTAAAAATGGATTGAGTAGGTTGAGACTTTATTTGCAAACAATTGATAACAATGACACCAATGGTCTAGTATTTTAGAGAAAAATTTGTGTTTTGACAATGTAAATTCAAATCAAACAATATGTGTGAATCTTTTACAATTTACATAAAAATCATGATATCTTTACAAATAATGCAAATTATTATTACGATTCACAATTGTACACAACAATACTATAATAAATATTAATGGTTATAAATAAGTTTTTAAATTGAATAAATTTTCATTTACAATTATAATATTATGAGAGAGGCTTCTTCCAATTTTAAAGCAAAGAATAAGCTTGATAATAAATATTTTGGATCCATCCTTTTATGTATTAATACTCAACCACCTCTATGACTTTTTAGTAAGGTCATTACTACTCACATTACTAGTTGGCACATACAGAGAGAGAATGACCAATTTAATAATTGATGGGGAAATGTACCACAAAACCGCCCCTTCAAATTATGAAGTGTGGATTGCAGGTTACATATGTAGGATGTTGTAGAGATCCCAAGGGGATAGAAAAGAAGATCGGGGAAGGAAAAAAACAATGTGCACAAGATGAGAGAGTATGGAAAAACATAAACACACATAGGAGAGTAAGGAAATAGGAAGAGAGGCCCTAACAAGGAGATGGCACCCAGTGATAGAAGAATGCAATAGAAGACCGAGCATGAAAAAGGCTCAGAGATGAGAAAAAGAGTGCAGAAGCATGGATGTGTTGATTGAGAAAGAAAATAGGAAGCTTGTCTGAGCTATTGATGATCACCCTGAATAGAGATGACCTGGATTCCCAAACTGGAGCAATAGTGGGTTCTAGCTTGGTGCTTATTGAAAATAAACCAACACTGGTAAGAGGAGGTTGTCGAGGTACTATTGAGAAGAGAAGGGACTCCCTTGTGCAAAGGAAATCTAGTTGATAAACCACCTTATAAACTTGTAGAGACCCAAATCTCAGTGGGAGGTGGCAATTTTTGTTGTGTCAAAGGAAGAAGGAGAGTAACCTTCCTAGATCATTGTAGACTACGACCTTACTAAAAGGTCATTTTCTCTCTGTATGTGAGTAGTAATGAGAGACTCTGAAACAACCTTTCAAACTGAGGCCTTAGAAAGGAAATTTCATGTGTCGTGAGAATAACCATGAAGGAAAGACCCTGAAGTCAAGCTAGTGTGAACCGTAGATCTAGAAGTAGGAGGGACGAATCCTCAATCATTGATCATTATGGGTCCCACTTATTAAGTCGTAAGGGTGAGAGCTGGCTGGGAGCATCAATGTGAAGACATGTGGAAGTAGTTTATTAGGCGATTGGATTGAGTGTGACTCGAGTTGGCTCAGATTTGATTTTTTTTGAAGTATGACTTCGAAGGATTTGGAGTAATCCTTCGATGGCTTGGGAGTGGGATTCTAATAGAGGGAACATATCGACCATAGGTCAGGGTATGGATATATTCCGTGATAGCCATCGATTTTCCGTGAGTCCCACCTAAGTCAAGAAATGTAGTTTTAACGTCATGACTGACGTGGCATGCCAGCAGGGAAATCAAAGTGAATTTAGAGCGAGAAGTGTGACTCACCCATCGGTGGATGAATCAAGTGTGGTAAAATGAGGTTGGAGAACCTTAGACCTTGAATATATCTCAACCGTTTGTCGGGATATCGCGACTTGTGTCTACATCCTTCCATCGAGGAGAGGGGAATATTCCTCGATACACTGATTTTGGAGCAGTGAAATTGCTCAAGCCATTCTAGCTTTGAATGGATGGCATCGAAATGGAATATTCTTCGATACCATATCCCTCAGAGGTGAGTGATGAGAGTACTAGCAGAGAGTATGGGCGATAACAACGATAGTCCTGTGTGGATCAGAATCACCTTGTGGCAGGATTGAAAAGCACCACATAGGTGCAAAGTTGTCGCCATGTCAGATGGAAAGTGTGATGAGGTGTCATGTGGACACCACGTGTCAGTGGTATAGAGGTAAAAAGAAAAACAAGAACTTTGTAAGTCCATAACCTTTGATCTAGAGCTCAATTTTGAGTGAAATTTCCATCGTAGGGAAGCTCTCGATGAGTAGAAGATGATGGAATTGTAAAAGAGAGGATTTGAGATAGTTGAGAAAAGAGGAAATCCTAATATCCCTACCCTTAGGGTTTGGGTGTGTGACACCAACATACTTAACTAACTCATTTTTTATACCTAATTAATTTATGTTTAGTCACATTTATTAATGCGAGTTTCACAATACATCATATATATATTAGTGGAGAATTAATAATATAACAAATTTTGTGTTCCAATTTATGTGTGTTTTCTATTGTAGTTGTTTTTTCATGCCATAGTAGTTAAATAATCCATTTGATCTATTTTATTTTTTATTAAATCACTTAACATACAAAGATATTAATCAAGCATAGTCTTATTTTGATGAAAAATAGTAGTTTTATTGTGTTGAAAGGCACTTCTACAACCCATTATGATAGGATGTTGTATGTATGACTTAAAAAAAATATACTTAATGAATAATATTAGCAATTTTATGTGTTAGTCAAATATAGATAAAAACTAGGGGTGGCGGGAAGGGGAGGGATCATATTTGATATTGAATGAACCAATAAGCAAGCAAGGCACTTGTTCTCTTTATGGGGATGAGAGTAATTGATGCAGGAATAAATTGAAAAATACTCCTTATTGGTCATTCTGAGTTAATAATCAAAATATTGTGAAATAGATATGGTCAAAGTCATAGTGGCCTCACAAGAAGAATCCTTAGAATCATTATGGAAGAAGTGAGATTTGAAAAGGTGATATACTATCATGTTTTAAGAAAATGGAATGGAAAAGTGGAAAAATTGGCTAAATAAACATGTTAGTTCAAGAAAGGGGTTATAAGGAACATGCTTAGCATTAGTAGGGCATCAATACCATAATTTTCAATGAAATGCAATATTGTTTTTTGTGCGGGGGGGTTCATATATCACCATGAATAATTATGAGGAAATTAATGAATTTATGGAGGAAAATGTGTTAAATAGTGGGGTCGTCACCTCACATGTAAAGTCTTCAATCATCTAGGATGGCAGAGTTACCTCATACATCGGGAATTTGCAGAGGAGGTTTAATAAACCATCATTTCAATTTGTTGTTGGCATAGGTGGGAAAATTCATTCCCATGGAAAAAAATTGGACATGTTGTTTAGGCGAGGATCCCCATTGCATTTTTTAGGAATAAATATAGATTTAGAAATGATTTTGAATGTTCCTTCAATGTTTTGTCTGGTTGTCTCTCAAGAGTATGTTCTTGGGTTCTTGATTCTAAATGCATGTCATGGGAATCAACCCTATATTCATGGTAAATAGGAAATAAGTGGGTCTATTTTGTATCTCTCTCACTAAATTCGAGGATGTGGAGAGACTACTAGAAATCCAAGGGATGTTGGTTTGGAATTAGGTAACATCTTGTCCTAGACAAAACAATTGCTAGTGTGGAAGAAGAGAATGGTTTTTCTATTTGTCTATTTTAGACAATTGTTGTAATGAATTGGGGGCACACTCTTGAAGGGATGTTCTCTAGTTGTGAAATTTCATAATTAAAGTGACAAATGAGGGCTCAATAAATCATGTCCTTGGAGAATAAGTCGACCATTGCTAATGTGGTGGTGCAGATTTAGGTTGAAGATGAGGTGAGAGATAAGGAGATATCCCTAATAATGGAGTATGTGCATCACCAGAGTCAAGATATACTATAGCTAAGGAAGGAATTCTTATAGCTCAGGCTTGTTGTTAGCGAGTTGTTGATTTTTCGAAACATGGATCAAGCAAGAGTTCACTTATTTGTTGAGTCAACAATGGACAAGGATGTATAAATTTTGCAACAACATATCCCTATTATGGGAATGGAAAATTCAAGTCAAACCATCATGAATACCAACCTTAGGCTTTCTTAGTTCTATTATTTGTTTAAAGCTTTTTCATGTATTGTAAAGTATGCTTACTATTAGGTGTCCATGCTAGGATTTATACTCATGGGAATATTGAAAAATAACATTTTGGTCTAGTTATTTGAGCATAATACAAAGAAGATGCAATTTTGAACAAGAACAATATGTATGAGGCTACTGATGAGTGCGGCTGCAACATTTTCACTAATAGAAAAAACAATTTTTTATGTTACACACACACACACAAACTGAAATAAAATATCTCTTGATATATGAAAGAGAGAGATTTATGTACACATAATATAAAAAATAAATCTATATAGAGAAATAAAAAGAGATATTATGTCATCATATATTGGATTTAGAAAAAATACTTATAACAAATAATATTAGTAATTTTTTGAGATAGAAACAAACCTCCATACTATTTCCAACCTCAACATTTGATGGAGTCAAAAAATAGCATTGGGCCTCTCCTTTTATTTTGGATGTTTTTGGACCTTCATGGACTTTACTGTACATTGTCTTCCTTTACTATGAATTTTTTTCTTGTTGAGCTTGTCCTAGTTATTTCCTTTTTAAAATCACTAGGATATTCAAAGTGGTATTTGATCAGTTCTTCATCCTTTGAACAATTTGTTTTACCCCTTATAAATTCATTCAAAACTAGTGCAAAACTAATTTTTTGTGTCTTACAGAAAATCACTTTCTTATGATGTATCACACTCAAAATTATTTTATCTATGGCACAATATGTTTCACACCTCAAATATTTTATACTGTGACTCATTGCATTGCTCAAAAGTTTCCTTGGTCATGAAACATCGCATTACTGCAAACTTTCCTTCATCACAACAAAGGGAAACTTCTAAGTAAAATATTTCCTTATTTTTTTCTAAGGAAAACTTTCATTCATCTCATCCTTGGAATGTTTTCATCCTTGTGACATATCACAGGGAAAATATTTTCATGCACGATATATGTATCATATGGGAAAAGAATTTACACTTGTGTGACACAGTGCATGGAGCAAATTTTTCTTCCTTTGCACCATATTCCACCAAAAATATATTTTTGTGCAACATACCACACTTCTCCAAAGTTTTCATTCACACAACATATCGCAAGGGAAAAAACATTTTGCCTTCACACAGTGTAACAACAAAAATTATTTTCATGTGATATGTCTCATCACACTCAAGTTTATATCTTCATGGAAAAATCTTTATTGCACTACACCAAAGTTTAATTTTGTTCAATACATCGAAATAACCCCTGATGTGACAATTTTAAATTTCCTTATATTCCTTTGAAAGACCAACAATATCAATATCTAGTGTTCATTGACATGAGTGAAATACATGACTGAGCCAAAAAAGGAAATGGGCACCATCACTATGGATGTAACCAGTTATTAAAGGGAGAATAGACAAGGATTAAAAGGACACATAAGACAAAGGCACGTTAACCAAGGTGTTTCATGCAATGCACTCTAAATCATATCTCGGAAAAAATTAAAGAGGAGTGACATAGCAAATAAGACAAACTTGGTGTAATACCCTGGTTTTGAGTCCCCAGATTAAATAATGTATTCTGTGTATTTTATGAAAGGTAGGAGCACCCAAACAATTGAAAGAGGTTGGAGTGCCTAGGAAATGTAATGCTTTTATTATTATTAATAATAAAATACATCGTTCGCTGCAATACAGACAAGGACACGAGTTATAAGGGGTTGTGATTCCATGAGAGTGGAGGGAATTAAGGGGCTAAGAATTTATTTTGTATTTTATTTACCAATTTTGGTTTTGATGAAGAATAGAAGTTACATGAGCTTCTTGGAGGAAGGCCATGTGGTTCTTGATTTCATGTAAATATATAAAAAATTATTGTGGGTTGTTGATAGGTTCACTCTGTTCGCACTTACATTCACTTTTATCATTCATTATCACTAATTTATTCTTGATATTGGTTTGGGGGAAAAGAAAATAAAAACGAATTATTGGAGGTAGGCAGCCATGGTTGTTGGTTGTAGTGACCACTGATATATTCCATCCATGAATTAGTACATGTATGCATGAGACACATTTCCAAGTTCCAAACTTGGTTCACAGTTTCAAATCCTGAGAGTCATAGCATGGAGATTCTTGACCAGATGCACTAGAGCCCTGGAAGGAGTTGGATATCCTAAGGGACTCTATGGCATATCATGGATTCCATTCTCTTGGGTTGTGCATGATGGAAAGAAGAGAGTTGGTGTACTTTGGATTGTTGTGTGTTGAGAAACTTGTGAGAGCTTCAGTACTTACTGGTTTTGGAAGCTGAGTGACACCTTGGAACTGTCCTTATGCATTCATAGCCCTGGTTCAAGGGTGACCTATTGTTGAGACTTGGAACAACAACATCTATGGTTGGGTGGAACTTCCTTAGTCTGCAATCAGTTCGTGATTGGTTTTAATAAAGTAAGTGATTTTTGTTATGTGTTTCTCTATTTGTATATTTATTTCCATTGCATATTAATTATTATCTTTGAAATTCATTTTTGTATTATAAATGCTTGCTGGTTATTATTGTGCATGACACATTGTTCAATTATTTTATGTTGGAGCATGAATTTGATTATTGCATGTGAGTATTTCATGCTTCTTTATTAAATAATTGTTATCAAAATTTTGAAATCAGTTTTGAAGTGTGTTTTGGATTAGCATGACTAGCCTGTGGGTGGATTGGTATGTTACATATTGGTATCACAGTAGTTATTTTGTAGTATTGGGCCTTCAAGGGCCTACCACATGCTAGGACAAAATTTATGGAAGTGAAATCAATTAATTTCTTTCGAACAACGTCGGGGGGGGGTGGGTTGTTGTTTAAACCCTGTCTTTCACCCATGTAAACTAGATCCAAATTGATTCTCCATGCCCTAACCTTCCATAAATTTCCTCCATCATGATCAGAGTAGCAGAGGTGACAATTATGCCTAGAAAGAAAACCATCGATATGACCTCTACGTGGGTTTTCCACCATTGATCTGCAATGGGAGTTATTTCTCAATCCCAAATGCATGGGAAATGCTTGAAAGAATGATTTATGAATGGGGACCTTACATTACTTGTGTTCAATGAAGAGAGCTATGAAATCCTGCACCAGGCGTAAAATTTTATGTTGTGGGGCCCACCATATCAGAGATTGAGAAATCAGATTGTTAACCTGGAGAAAAACCCATGTTTTGGGGTTGAGACGATATGGAACGTGGATTCGATGTAGCATCCCTAGATCTGTGTTGGGATATGCCACTTAAAATTTTGAGCTCTGCTACTAATTTAATTCATAAAAATACTTTGCAAATGCACAGATTCATAAAAAATAATAATAGAAATATACATGCAACTTACTTAGGAAACCCCATGAAAATAAATGCATAAATATTAATACAACACATAAATTAATACACAATTTACACTTATCTTGTATAAAAAGAACACTAATTGTGTTCATACCTTCCATGTTCCTCCTAGCCTTATCCCACACTCCTCAAAACTCTCAGTAGTGGGTCACCCCCGATTTGGGGCTTAAAATGCACCTAGGTAAGGAAATCCTAAGCCAAGCTAAGGTATCCTAGACAACATAGAGCTTAGACTCAGGCGCCAACTCAAGCTATCAGCCTCTGGCCCCTCATTCCTGACATTTCTGTCCCACCCTAGGAAGTGTGCCCCTTCTCTAATTAGCAGTCCTTTGGTTGCCCCACTTCCTTTCTGGGGCTTCAACAATAGGCTGGAAAGGAAGTCTCAGAGCCTTGTAGTTTTAGCTTGGCACCTTGGGAATTAATTCCCAACAATTCCCTCACCTAGAGATAATGCTCACGGTCCTGACAACCCACTTCTTAAATATTCCACTACCTTAACAACCTGCCTCTTCTTCTCCAAATATTTTCAGGTACAGGTATCGAGACAGATACAACACAGTACAAATGATAGTTGAGTGAGTGAAGGAATGGAGATAGAATGATATGGAAATGAATTAATTCTAAAGTATATGTATGCACATTCCCAACTTGGCACTTGTCATGTTGGGAACTACCTTGGGCCCACTTGACCCCCACTTGTCCCCATCTTTAGAACTTAGGATAAAATAAATATCCATACTTTATACTTTAAGTAATATTAATATAATATTCTTTTGGGTTTAAGCCTCCCTAACTTATCCCATTTTCCTAAAATTTTAGCCCCCTTTCCCTATCTAGTGGAGTTTATACCCTCATACTCATTTACATGGTTGGTCTGCAATAGTTATGTATTTTCATTAATTTTGTGTGTGATTAGATATTACAATGATGACTCACTGGACATTTTAGCATCTAGATCTCCAACCTAATAACCATGCAGGCACTCTGGCCTCAAACTACATATACACAAAGGCATTTTGGCCCAAAATATCTTGGATCACCAACCTATGCATTCATTTACATTTATATGTATAATTGGGGTTCGGCCTAGGGTTATTACATTCCCCTCCCCCTTATTTATGCATTGTCCTCAGTGCAGTGTATACACATATACAATCAAAACTTCAAAATTCCTCAAAATGATGTAGGTATTCTACCTGAATAACATCCTCATGCTCCCAAGTTGCATCCTTAGGACCGTACCAGGTCCATTGGACTTTTACTAGCCCTATGTCTTGATTCTAGAGTTGCTTGATCCTCCGGTACAATATGAAAATTGGTTGCACTTGAAAGTCACCTTCTCGCTCCACCTGAATCACATTCCAATGAATGACATGATTAACATCAGGTGCATACTTTTTAAGCAATGATACATGGAACACATTATGAACACACATTGATGCGGGTAAGGAAAGCATGTATTCTACACGACCAATCCTCTCTAGGATTTCAAATGACCCACAATAACGAGATGCCAATTTTGAAAAATTTCCTAACTTCAAGGACCTTTTCGTGGTCTTTACTTTCAAGAACACATGGTCACCCACTTTTAACTCTCTTTGAGTTATGCCCCTATCAACATAACTTTTCTTCTTCTCTTGTGTAGACTTTAAATTCTATTTTATTCTCACCATCTTCTCTTCCATTTCCTTGAATAATTATGGTCCAACCATTGCTCTATCTATTGGGTTGTCCCACCTCACTGGTGTGTTGCACTTTCTATCATAAAGTGCCTCAAATGGTCTCATCTTTAGATATGCTTGATACCCATTTTTATATGCAAACTCCACCAAATGCAAATAATCCTCCCATTTGGATGGTTTATCCATCACATACATCCTCAACATATCTCCACTCACTTTATTCACCCTCTCTATTTTCCCATCTAATTCTGGATGATAGGTTATGCTAAAGTTCATATTGGTACAAAATCCTTTGAATAATCCTTTCCAAAAATTTGATGTAAATTTTGGATCTTTGTCAGACACAATTGTCTTTGGTATACCATGTAGTTGAGAAATTTTTCTCATACAAACATCAGCAATGTTGGCTACCTTGTGAGTGAGATTTACTAGAATAAAGTGGGAAGATTTAGTAAGCTTATCCATGACCACCATGATGGAACCATTTTTCTTGGTTGTTTTGGGAAGCTTGGTCATGAAATCCATTGTTAAAACTTCCCCTTTCCACTTAGGAATGGGTAATGGTTGTGGCATACTAGTTGGGTTTTTGTGCTCATCCTTGATATTTTTACATTCCAAACACCTCACAATAAAATCAACAACCTCTTTCTTCATACCTAGCCAATAATATTAGATCTTGACAACTACAATAGTTTTATGGTAACCTGGCTTCCCAACATAAGGGACATTATGAATTTCTTTTAAAATATGATTTTTCAATTCCTGAGACTTTGGCACATAAATTATGCCCCTCTATATGAGAATTTCATCCTTTTCCATCTGATATTCTTCACTTTTCTTCTACAAATTACCTTATTTAAAATTTTCCTTTACCTCCATGTATTTCTAATGTGATTTTGTAGCCTCTAAAATTTTGTCCTTCAAATATTATTGGTACATGCTAATGGATGTAGCATGTATCCCATGAACCCTCCTGTTGAGTGCATAAGCCACCTTGTTCTCTTTACCTTTGATATGCTTTATATCAAAGTCATATTCATTGAGGAATTTCAACCATCCGCTTTGTCTCGCATTTAAATTTGGTTTTCCAATTAAATACGTCAGACCACTAGTATGTCCTCAATTCAAATCTTTTTCCCATGAGGTAGTGCCTCCACATCTTCAAGGCAAGCAATATGGTTTCCAATTCTAAATCATGAGTACCATAGTGCCTTTCATGCTCCTTTAATTTCCTTGATTCATATCATACTACATTCCCATTATGACTAAGAACTCCACCAATTCCTTCTTTACTTTCATCAATGGATACAATGAAGTCTTCATTTGGATCAACAATATTTAATATTGGAGTACTTGTTAGTAAATGCTTCAAGTTTTGGAAACTCCTTTCACCGTCTGATGTCGACTCAAACTTCACACCCTTCTTTTTCAAGGAAGTGATTGGGTGTGTAATATTTGAGAATCTCTCAATGAATCTTTTGTAGTAACCTGCAATTCCCATGAATGATCTCAACTCAGAGAAATTCCTTGGTGTTTTCCACCCCTCAATGGCCTTTATATTTTCTGGGTCCATTTTTATTCCTTCCTCTGAAATGATAAGGCCCAAATAATGAATTTGCTTCTGGTAGAATGAGCACTTGCTCAATTTGGCAGACAACTGATGCTCCCTCAATACCTGTAATACCATCCTCAAGTGTTTTTCATGCTCTTCCTCAAACTTAGAATATATAATTATGTCATCTAGGAAGACAATGACAAACTTATCTAAGTAATACCTGAAAATACCATTCATTAAACACATGAAGACAACTTGTGCATTTGATAACCCAAATGATGCCACGGTGAACTCATAATGACCATACCTTGTTTTTAAGGAATTCTTGTTGATGTCTTCTTATTTAAATCTCACCTAGTGATAACCTGAACTAAGGTCAATCTTAGAGAATATTTTTTCATCTTTCAGCTGGTCAAAGAGTTCATCTATCCTTGGTAAAGGATACTTGTTCTTTAAAGTTACAATATTTAACTTCATGAAGTCAATGGAAAGTCTCAAATTTCCATCCTTTTTCTTCACAAATCATATTGGGTGCCCTAGGGTGACACACTTGTGCGTATATACCCTTTGTTCAAAATATCTTCAAGTTGCATTTGCAATTCCTTTAGTTCTCATGTACTCATCCTGTAAGGGGTCTTGGATATTAGGGTTTCTCCAAGCATCATATTGCAAATATTTGACACCCTTTCCTGAAAATGTTCTTCAATTGAAAAGTTGAAACTTCTCTTATGGTTACTTCCTTGGGAATTCCTTGAACTGTCCTTAAGTTCCCTTCCTCGTCCAAACAGGTGAATTCCTTATTATAATAGTCTAGGATAACATGATGTTGGTCCAACCAATCCATATCAATTAGGCAGTCATATGATCCCAAAGGTATGGTATTCAAATATTCCCTTGTGCTTATTCCATTCATGTCCATTGGGCATGCATTAACCATCTCATTAATCTTTTTTTTAGCTCTTGTAGATAGCTTCACTAACCAAAGTTTTCCAAGCTTGATTCTTGGAAATTAAAATCTTTCCACCATCTTAGGATCTAGATAACTATGAATAGCTCCTGAATCAATTAAAATAGCAATGGTTTGGTTCTTGATCTTACCTTCCACTTCAATCATAAATGATTGAAACTCATATTTCTTGTTATCCAAGGCTGTGTAGATCCTAGGTACATTTCTTTGCATGTCCTCCACTATTTTATCTTGTTGTACATTGTGAATAATCCTCACTTTTTCACTTCTGTGAGGGAAATCTCTATACATATGATCTACCCCAAAACATCCAACATTGAATAGGTGGTTTCTTTGGTATGTTCCTGATTGTCTCCATCATTCTGGGTTCTTTAGAGGCTGGTTGTCCCTGAGAATTATTTCTGAAGAATGGTGGATTGGTTCCCTTCTTCCTCTAGCCCATATTACTTTTTTTTTTGTCTTCCCATGCCTTTTGGAAAGTTGGTCTTCCTCTATGTTGATAATAAATGAATTTATCCATCCTTATGCTTTCCTACATTGTATTGGCTTCATCATATTGTATCTTATCACTGATAAATGATGGTATCCCACTCATGTACCTATGAATCTTAACTTGTTCATCCTTGATGAAAGAAACATATTTGAGCAACTCTAAAAACCTTCTTTCACAATCATCTGTGGTCATACTCCCAACCTTGAGTTCAAAGAACTCCTTCATTTTCTTATAATAGTTACGTTTGGTCAAGTATTTATTTTGAATATAACTCTTTAATTCCCTCCAAGTAACATTCTTCTCATCAATGCACTGCACTTGCACAAATTGGCCCCACCACATTGATGCTTTTCCTTTGAGATGATAGATGGAAATTCTTCCTTCTTCTTGTGAGGAGTAATTATGTAACTAGAAGTAATTCCTCATGCCCAACATCCAGGTCTCTGCATCCTCATTCTTTTTGTGTTCACCATCAAATGTAGGATCCTTGATCTTATTCATCTCTCCATGTATCTCATCTATCCCGGACCTCCTCTTATTATTTCTAACAGGTGATGGACTTGAGCTATTGTCTGCTCTTCTAGTTGAATGTATTCGAGAGTGATGGTGATGAATGCCAACACTTCTTGTTCTTCTCCTCTCGTCATGAGATATGTGACTCCCTTATTTTCTTGAATCAGTCTCCTTATCCATATTCTTCTCTATTATGTCCAAGCTCTGCATTAACTTGATATTGAAGCCTTCTTTTTGTTCCTTGGATTTCATAATCCTCTCATTATCAAATTTATAACTATGGACATCCTTTTGCAGACTTTTTATGGTGTCTACCAAGTTCATTCTTCCCTCCTTCCCTTCTCTGTGTCCATTTGAATTCGTACCTTCATTACCCATACTAACAGATAACCCCCTGACTTCATCTTCATGGTTGTAAGTCCTATGTGTATATTCCATATTGTTGATATATTTTCTGATCTTGTTTTGATATAAATTTTTTTAACTCTGCAAAATGTGCGTTCAACGAGATTTGTTAGACTAATAATTAGGAAAACTATAAAAACTAGGCACACTTATGTTCCATGAGAGTATAAAAATTCATTTCTTATGATTCCTTGTGAATTTAAAAGTCCAATTTATTTTTTTGGGTGGGTATATGGACTCTTCTGTCCAATACCCTTCCAATGCCTACTTCCTTGCTCAATTCTGAGTCTTTAGCAAAAATTTATGGTCATTTAAATATTACCCATTAATTATTTCTGCTCACCCCTCATCCAGGTGCAAATCTAAACTGTATTTATGAATATTTGTACCTGTCCTTTTGGATTTTTGTCAGGACCCCAACTAGGTTCCTTCATCATCATATTTTGGACAATTTTTCCAAGTTTCACCTTTATTTGGGTTTTGGGATGCTAAATACAACCTACTGAAGTTTTAGCCCAATTAATATTTTTGGCCCTAAAGCTACATGTACCTTCTATGCCTTGTTAAACATTTTTAATGTGCCAAATATTTAATTTGGCTTCATGGTTTTCATCTATTGTCCAATATATTTCCATTGACTACTCTTGTGCTTCAATCTGATTCTGGAGAAAGAACTTATCGCCCTCGGAAGTTAATTGGGTCTTAAAACTTACCCCTCACTGTTTGACATGTAGCGTTCTCATAACAACTCCATTTGACTAACGGTTTAGACCGCTAGAAATCTCTCTCCAAGCTCTTTAATTTTAGTTACAAAGATAAAGTGTACCTTTGCATACTTTGTTATCATGGTTTTTGAGTAGCTAAAAACACTGTTTAGGGCCTTAAAAATGCCCTGCAAAAAGATGACCTGGAAAATGATGAAATTTTCCATAAATTTTTATTAATTTATGTTAATTTTAGCCACCTTATGTTAACATAGATGATGACATTGCACCTGATTCCACCTGAAACCTCTAGAATTATTCCATTTCATATCCCTTGCACAATTGGCTCTGCCCCGTCGACCTCTTACCTCTTATTCCTTCTATTTCCCCCTTCATTGGCACACACTTAATTTTAATTTTTTGGGATCCACAACCCTTGGTTTCCATGTGGAAAATTTATATTGGGTCATGGGAATGAAATGGCCCCATCCCCCACCCATATACCTTGGTGCATGAAGTTGTTGGAAAACCTGATTGGACAATAGATATTTGGAGGTTGTTGACAGTGATCGACAACTCCCAATGCATTTCAAGCCCCCTTCCCTCACTAAAATTTAACACATGGGGGAGGGGCCAAAATAATTAACCATGGTTAATTTCATGGCGACATGTTGTGAATTAGAAAATTTTGTCCCCTCGGCTTGTGGTTAATGTAACCACCCCAGACCCCCCGAAACTCATATGGGGGTGATGTCGTCTTGGGCTTGGGTCCCACCGGGTAGGAAATTGTTGCCAACGTCTACCCTTGCCACACCTTCCACCTCTATCACACCTCCTTCCATGTACCTAACACCATGGTAGTATATGTCACCTGGCCCCCACATCTTGTTGACGTCAGCGTATAGAAAAATACCCATTTTTTTCCATTTTTTCTAAAATTTCCTATTTTTCCGAAATGCCTAAAATTGCTCAATTTCAAATTTTTTTTTTTTTAGGCCGTCATAGAAACTTTGTAATAAATATTTGTTTGGTCAATTTCGTCCCTGTAACCATCAATTTGACTCCAACACCCATACATCTTCTTTTTCACATCAAATTCCTCATGAATTTTAACAATTAGAATTCGGGGCTTTTGCCCCAAAACACCCAATTTTTCCATAGCGCTCCGCAACATGAAATTCGGCCAATTTGCAGGCTCAAATTTACCCGATTTCATATTAAATTTGGAAATTTTAAATCTAGGGTTTGATTCTTCCATAAACCTATGAAAGTTTCCTAATTTCATTGTAAAAATTTTGGTGAACAATTTGCAAATGAACTCTTCCTGACATTTTGTCAAACTGTTTGCTTGTAACCTTTGTAATTTCACTTATGCGCTCTGCTAAATGGCCCATGCAGGCTCAATGTTGAAAATTAGAGCTCTAATACCACATTGTAGCATCCCCAGAACCCTATTGAGCTATGCCACTTAAAATTTCAAACTCTGATACTAATTTAATTCATAAAAATACTCTACAAATGCACAGATTCATACAAAATAATAACAAAATATAAATGCATCTTACTCAGGAAAACCCACGAAAATAAATGCATAAATATTAACAAAACACATAAATTAACACACAATTGACACTTATATTTGATAAAAAGAACACCAACTATGTGCAGACCTTCCACATTCCTCCCATCCTTAGACCACATTGCTCAAAACTTTTAGATGTTGGACATATTGTCATTGATGTCAACAGTCGATGAACTACCAGAGATGAACTAACAGTGATGATCTGTTATTAATGATGAACTGCCAGAGATGAGATTGTCATTGATGTCAATAGTATATCCATCAACAGAAGATGTCAAGCAATATGCAGAGATCAAAAGCGCAAGCTCAGGAGGAAGCTCGGAAGGAAAAGTGCATTGCATAGTATATCAGAAGAATCGAATAGTATGAAGAAATTTGTGATTATTGTTGATCACGATAGGATCAACAATCCTATGATAAAAGATCAAGAGGGTTAGAAAACATAGATATGAAAGCCCAGAAGAGATGGTGCGTTGAAACTCAGTAGGTATGTGTAGAATCATATATTTTCACTAAGAGGGGGGGGGNATCAGTGACACAACAACTATATCAATTTTTCATTTATTAATGCAAACATAATTTTGACACAGTATTTTATCGTGGAACCCAAATGGGAAAACCACAATTTTTTTTTATTAACTGCAAAATTTGTTTTACATGTTACATAGAAGGAATATGTACTTCCTCTTTGATCAACACCAACTGATCAGGATGCACCCACACCCTGTTTTACCAACACCAACTGGTAGGAGGCTACGACCCCCTTGTTTAGTCAGCTACAACTGACAAGGAAGCACCAACTCCCTCTGCAGGAACCAACCTGCCCTTACACCACCCAACCACCCTTAATACATAGGTATTTGTATTTCTTCTTAGACTCTACTTCAGCTATTGATCTTCTGACTTGAACTGCAGAGACACTTTCTTCTCACCACTTTTTCTTGTTTAGATAATCTTCAAAATGGTGTGAAATTTACAACAACGTGTCCCTTTATTTGAACCATTGTACCTTTTCATTTAAAATGATAATCTAAACTTTAATTAATATCATTTTTCTTTTTATTCTTTATTCATATTTTCATTATTTATTCTCTTTTAATCATGACTTTGTATTGGTTCATTTTTGTCATAAATTGATCACAGTCACGAATCAATTTAATCCTTTATACTTGATGCCTAATCTCTATTATATTTACAAAGACCATATTCCATGAAGGCTCTTCCTTCAAACCATCACATATGACTGTGCATTACATAACCACGAGCTTTACCAATTATAGCGACATGTTATAATTTTCTTTTAATATTCTTATAGCATATGACCAACGACGGTGACCAAATGCTAAGCTTGAATGAGTGCTTGAGCACTTTACCAAAACAATGGTCATGATTCAATCTCTTGACGGGATTTCGGTGTTTACTCCTTCGAGTCTTCATAACCTCCAACTCTCCAAAACTACCAAAAACGTAGAACACCTGACGTGTGTCCCTTTCGGAGTTTCGGCATTCGGGACTTTGTTCTTTTAGAGTATTTTCTTATGATGCAAAAAATCCCGAGATGAAAACTCCCGACATGACGTATACTTGCTAACGTCACAAGAAGACTTGACACATGCCGAGTACCTGCCACGTGTCATTCAAATTCATGGTTTGCATGTGCCTGAAATGCCATATTAACTTGACACTTATCAGTGTCTAAGTATGCCATGTGTCCTTGCTTACGTGGATCTTGCTAACATGGATGCACACATCCTGACTGACGTGGCCTGCTATCGTGGTCTGTCGACGTAGATCTCTCGCTGTATATTTGATTGACAGGTAGAGGTATTCCTTGATCCTCTGTGATCCGATGGCCCAGATTCTATCGCGACCTCGCATATTGTGAGCTCCTACGTTCTTGCATTTGACTTCTCCAACTTGCAAGTCAGCGAGATGCCATGCGCTTTCCATGTGTCCTCTGGATCAACAACTCTTATTCTCCTTTGATCGATGGCCTGAGATCTACCTTGAACCTATGTGATCCGATGACTCAGATCTTTTTGCAACCTCGCTTATCGCGAGTTTCATGCAACATTGCTTTTGAATTTCCTAACCTGTGAGTCAACAAAATGTCAATCACTCGCCACGGGCCCTCTGTATCAACGGATCAGATCATTTCTTTATTTTGGATTGTTAGCTGACTCCTAGGCATATCCTCCTTTCATATTCGAGCGATTAAGATTTTCGTGTCTAATTATGCGGTTGAGATTCGATTCTGGACCCCCCTTGCCATACTGCCTTTAATGAAGGGGGGGGGGGGTCTGGAATTGGATGTGCAAATCTGGGATGGCAGAGATCAAGGAGCTTAGATCGACGGTTAAGGTTGGATTCTGGAACCCCCTTGCCATTCTGCCTTTAATGAAGGGGGGGGGGGTCCGAAATGGGGTGGTTTTGCGTGGGTCCCCCTAAAACCACTCTCACTTCTCGCTGACATATTAAGGTGGGTGCACCTTACCTTTATCTAACGGTTGTTGATTCATGCATTTGTGCATCCAATGGTCACGATTTAATATGGTCGTTTGACCAATCATCTAATGTTCCTTCTACTTGAAAATGATTTGACTACTCAACAAGAACTTGGTTTTGATCCCATGGTCGACGAGTATATGGATATTCAAACTCTCATCCTTTTTGATGGTCACGATCCTCTCGCGACCCTTAATCCCACGGTCAACTTCTGATCGAACGACAATTGTTCTTTTCACATTGATCGGGCGGTTGTTGAGTCTTCTCACCATTTCTGTGCATTTGATCAACTGTGATCCTTCCACTGATCCCGACGACATTTCTTCATGTGCTATCCTTTCTGAACATCATCAGATTGTTGATCCTATCATGATCAACAGTTCATTCTTCTTCCTGAGATTTGGACTTCTGGTTATTTACTTCTCCTGTTGACATCAATGACAATTATGTCAAACAATCTCCCCCTTTATCTTTGAGGGCAACAACCAAACTTCATACACAATATCCCCCTGTGGTGATGCTTTTGTCCTTTGAATTTACTCTCCCCCTTTGGCATCAATGGCAAAGGGTTTTTTATTTTCTTATGTTCTGTATGTATAAATGTTATATATATATATATATATATATATATATATATATATATATATATATATATATATATATATATATATATATGTTTTTTATTTTATTTTGACACCTAGTATTTTCTCCTGCAATCACACTTTGCCTATCATAACTGAGTAACATTTTCTAACGTTGATTGCTATCCACCCCTAGATAGGTGCCCACTTATGCATTAGATTTTTGAGAGATTTTAAGTAGGAGGAAGAATTACTCCCAGTTTTTGCCTGAGATGTTCAAATACATCTCTGTTTAAGGGTTTTGTAAAAATATTTACCACCCATTCTTGTGTTGGAACATATTCCAATTTAATGTTCTTGTTTTTAGCCTGATCTCTTAGATAATGGTATTTTATGGGGATGTGTTTCGATTTTGAGTGTTGAATAGGGTTATTGGAAAGATTTATTGCGCTTGTATTATCACAATGGATAATGGTGGGTTCTTCAAATGTTATTTTGATATCTTGTAGAGTTTGTTTCATCCATTCCACTTGTGTGCAACATTCTGCTGCTACAATATACTCAGCTTCAGTGCTTGATAGAGAAATTGAAGACTGTTTCTTGCTTATCCAAGAAACTAGTGATTCTCCCAAAAAGAATGCTCTGCCACTCGTACTTTTTCTGTCATCTATACTTCCTTCCCAATCAACATCTGAATATGTTTTTAATGTGAAAGAGTCCTTGTTGGGGTACCAGAAACCCAGATCTATGGTTCCCTTTAAATATATGAAGATTATTTTTACAGCTTGAACATGACTCTCCTTTGGTTCTGCTTGGAATCTAGCCACCATCCCAACAACTTGCTTGACATTAGGTCTAGAAGCTATTACATAGAGAAATCTGCCAATCATTGATCTGTAATATTTTGTATCTACAGTTTTGGACTCATCATCCTTGCTTAGTTTGCATCCAACTGTCATAGGTGTACTAACAGATTTGCAATCCTCTAACTGGAATCTCTTAAGAATATCCTTAACATATTTAGACAATGGATAAAACCTCCTCTTTTGGACTGTATTATTTGTAATCCAAGGAGGAAATTTAGTTCGCCAAGCATGGACATTTCAAATTCTTGCTGCATCTTTTTAGCAAAGTCTTCACTCATTTTTATTTCATTACTACCAAAAATGATATCGTCAACATACACTTCCACAATGATCAAGTTGTTACCATCAATTTTGCAATAAAGATTGTTGTCTGTTGATCCCTTTTTGAGGCCTTGTTTTTGTAAATAAGAATCTAACCTTTCATACCATGCTCTGTGTGCTCATTTTAATCCATAGAGTGCCTTATTCAATTTGCAAACATAGTCCCCTTTGTTGGTAAATTGGAATCCTTCTGGTTGCTCAATGTAGACTTCCTATTCTAAATTTCCATTGAGAAATGCTGACTTGACATCCATTTGGTACACTTTAAATTTTCTATAGCTGGAGAAAGCTAAGAACATCTTAATTGCCTCCAATCTGGCCACAGGTGCAAATGTTTCTTGATAGTCTACTCCTTCAACCTAAGCATACCCCTTACATACTAATCTGGCCTTGTTTTTGATTACTTTCCCATCTTAATTCATTTTATTTTTATATACCCATTTAGTTCCAATGGCATTTTTATCTTTTGGTCTAGGAACTAGATCCCAAGTTTGATTTCTTTCAATTTGATCTAATTCTTCATTCATGGATTTAACCCAGTTCTCGTATTTACATGCCTATTTTATTGAGCTTGGCTCAATATGTGACAACAATGCTAATTATGTTTGATACAACAATTGTCTTCTTGTTTGCACTCCATCATTCATATCTCCAATAATCAATTCTTCGGGATGATTTTTCTGAATAATTCTTGAGGGTGTCCTTGTATCTCTTCTTGGAAATTATTCTCTTATCCCTTCATCTTCACTATATTCTTCACTATCACTAGTATCCATATCATCTTATTCCCTTTCTTTTTCACTCTCTTCTACTTATTTTAGTTGGGTGCCGAATGTCTCATCATCATCTTCATCTTTATTTGTAGATATGGTATCTTGATTTTTTATCCTTATTGTTTTTAGATCATCTACTCTGACATCTGCACTTTCAACAATCTTATGTAATCTAAGATTGTAGCATCTGTATGCCTTTTTTTTTTAAGCATATACAAGAAAAATACCTTCATTAGATTTGGCATCAAATTTTCCAAGACTCTCATCTAGTCTTTTGATGTAGCATTTACTTCCAAATACTTTGAAGTATTTCACTGATGGAGCTCTTCCAAACCATAATTCATAAGGGGTTTTATCACTATTAATGTTGAGCTGACCTCTGTTCAATATGTATACTGCTGTGCTTACTGCTTCCCTCCAATATCCACCTGATAATTTTGCTTCATTTAGCATGGTCCTTACAGTCTCCTGAATTATTCTATTCTTTCTTTCAACTATCCCGTTTTGCTGGGGCGTTCAACAGTAGCGAATTGTGTTTTTACTCCTTGAGTTTCACAGAAGACATCAAACTCTCTTGAGGTAAATTCACCGCCATTGTAAGATCTAAGACATTTTATTTTTGTTTTGTCTCTTTTTCATTTTCAACAAGGGTTTTAAAAGCTTTGAATTTATTGAATGCTTCTGATTTTTCTTTGAGAAAACATATCCAATTCATTCTAGTAAAGTCATCAATGAATAACATAAAGTAAGACTCTCCTTGCAAGCTCTTGGTTCTAGTAGGTCCACATAGGTCAGTGTGAACAAGTTCTAATGGTTTCGAGGTTGTGTATTCTTTTGCCTTGAACCTTATTCTAGTTTGTTTCCCTAGTTGACAGTGTCTACACATAGCATTTGAAGGTTTTATGATTTTTGGCAAGTTTCTTACTGCACCAAGGTTGCTGACTTTCACAAGATTGTCAAAATTAATATGCCCCAACCTTCTATGCCATAGCCAACTTTCATCTATTGAATTTATATGACACTCTTCTTTTAATTTAGCATTTAGTATGTATACATTTTCATGAGTTCTAGGAGCAGTGCCAACTAATTTTCCTATGTCTTCTCTCCTAATCTCACACTTTTGAGAGTCAAAGATACAGAAGTGTTTGTGATCACAGGTTTGACTAACACTTAATAAACTAGGCTTCAATTTATCGACAAGTAGTACATTTCTAGCTTTGTCTTTTCCCAGGCTCACAGTGTGTTTCCCAAGTATGTTACTTGAAGCATTATCACCAAATGTAACTTTACCTTTCTGCTTCTTTAATTCTAAAAACTTAGTCTTGTTACCTGTCATATGTTTCGAGCATCCACTATCAACATACCAGAGATCCTTTTCATCTTGAGTTTTCAGGGCAATAAGGCAATCCCTCTTTGATGTTTTTACTCTCCAGAGTTTCTTCTTCTCTCTAATTAACTTGGATTGTTCTGAGGCTTCCAATAGTGTAATGATCCCAAGCCATTATGCAAGGATCATCACTGTTTTGGTGTCTTTTTAAAACTTTTTCCTGGTTGTGGTATTTCGTCAAACACTTTGCTGATCTACCTTTTAGATGTGTTTATATGTGTGTATGCAACAAATAACAGAAAGAGATAACCATGGAACATACATCAACCATATGCAATAAGATAGACAAGCCAAAACATCTCAATTCTTCTTTATTCATA
>ML781830.1:361418-371456 GCA_009831015.1 Picea engelmannii
ATTAATATTTAATTAATTAATTAAATCACTTTAATTAATTAATTAACCTTTTTACCTCTGAAAATCTCTTTATCTCTCCTTGTGGCTTCCCTGGCCACTAAAAGTCACTTCTAGCCATCCCATCCTGTAGTGTTGCTCCTCCCAATTCCAATGAGCTACTACACTGAGAGGTTCCTCCAAGTAATGTGCCCAAAATGCCCTCTTCAGTGATTTTAATTAACTTATAGCTCAAAATAGTCAAAATCATGGAAATCGTCGGAATGGAGCGAAACCAAAGCCAACCTGTGCGGAATGGCTCATAATGATGGAATATGATGATAAATGCCAACTGGACCCCACAATGCCTCTCAAATACCCCTGTACTCGCTATAACATCCATCTGGCTACTCTGGTCATCATAAGTCTCTGCCCTGTGATGATATCCCAAAGTGGGGACATTACAAATAGTCTACAATTAATGGATTTATTCCCATGGTTGTGGAATATGAAGCATTGTAAGTCCCTTTCTTGTAAGGATGCAAAGGGGTTTTAGTTTCTACCTTTAACTGGTTTTGCTACATGTTTATCTTTATGGATGTAGTTCTTAACCTTCAGATTCTTCTTTTTATATGCTCTATAGTTTATAGCTTTGTGTCCAAAATTAGAGCAAGCATAGCAGTAACCAAGAAAAATGTGAGGATACCTGTTTTGATAAAGCTTCTTTGATATTGTCTTTCCTTCTTTCCTAATGAGTGGAGGTAATTTTTTGGAGCTCTTTTCATTACTTGTCTTCTCTTCATTCCTCTTCTTGAATGTACTTCGAAGAGCATCTGCATAAGATTTTGAGTTAACATGGCTTTCATTTTGAGAATAACCTATTCCATTTTTATTTTCAGGCTCCCTTTAAGCTGTAATAATCTTATCTAATATTTTAGAGATATTTTCAAATTTTGTTTGAATGATTTTTGCATCCAGTTCCTTTTTCAGATGAACTATTTCTGCCTCCATTCTTTCACAAGCTATTTGTTTTTCCTTAAGAGACTTTTCCACATTTTCTTCGATCTTATTTGCTTCTAAAATTTGTTTTCTCAGGTTGCTCATGAGTTTCTCCCTTTATTTTTCCTTTTGTTCATATTTTTCTTTTTGTTCAACTACAAAACCTTTCATGTGTCTATATCTGGTTTTGTATTTTCTTAATTCATTCAGAGCATTGAGAAGTTCTTCCTCCATATTGACTTATGCTTCATCTTCTATATCTTCTTCATATTTGATTTTTCATGTTTCATTGACTCTTCAATACCTAACAAAAGGACTTCATCATCGTCAGATTCAATGTTATCACTGGACTCAGACGAACTGTTGTTTTCCTCTTTTGAATAAAAAATATTTTTCCCTCTGTAAATTTTTTTCTTAAAGTTGGGTTTTTCCTTTTTCTTATATTGAATATTTTGTTTTCTTGATCTTCAGGGTCCTCCTTGGGGTAAGGACACTTGGATGAAAAATGACCAATTTTTCCATAGTTAAAGAATTTGAATGGGATCTTGCCTTTGTACTTCCCTAAACCTTTCTGAAGTTTTCTAATGAAATTGGCTTCTTCCAAATCAGATTCTTTGTGATGATTAGATTGAGGATTTTGCTTCTGATTTGTCTTTGTCCTGGATGCTTTGAAGGTTGTTTCATCTTTTGTTGATTTATCATGCCCTATTCTCATTTCATATGCTATAAATATTCCATGGAGCTGATCAACTGTGAGTGTTTTTAGATCGGATCTATCTTCTATTGAAGAAATCTTTGCATTATATCTCATAGGTAATGACCTTAGTATTTTTTGCAAAATACGTTTATCTGTAACTTCTTCTCCTGCTGCTCTAATTGAGTTGACCACTTCATCTACCCTGTGAAAGTACTCAGCGATATTTTCTTCTTCTTTCATTTTCAGATTTTCAAATTGAGTTCTGTAGGTCTATAGTTTATCTTCTTTGACTTTGTCATCTCCTTTATATACAACTTCCAATTTCTCCCATATTTATTTGTCCGATATTCAATACATAACTTTCACACATATTGAATCAGTCAATCCAGCTAGAATTCCATTAACTTCTCTTGAGTTATCATCATGAATTTTCTTTCCTTCAGAGCCTTTGGGTGGAGTAGTCAGTGCAATGTAACCGTCTACAAAAGATTGCCAGATATCAAAACCAAGTGCTAACATGAAGTTTTTCATTCTTATTTTCCATAGAGCATAGCTCCATTGAACAATGGTGCTTTGTTGTTAGGCATCCCTTCTTGTTGACCCATCTTCAAGATCTGCCTTCAAGTTTGTTATCCTGTGTTGAAGGAACCTGCTCTGATACCAATTGTAGAATCAGATCCTGTTGCTGAGGGGGGGGTGAATCAGTGACACAACAATTATATCAATTTTTCATTTATTAATGAAAACAGAATTTTGACACAGTATTTTATCGTGGAACCCAAATGGGAAAACCACAAATTCTTTTCTATTAACTGCAAAATTTGTTTTACAAGTTACATAGAAGGAATATGTACTTCCTCTTTGATCAACACCAACTGATCAGGATGCACCCATACCCTGTTTTACCAACACCAAATGGTAGGAGGCTACGACCCCCTTGTTTAGTCAGCTACAACTGACAAGGAAGCACCAACTCCCTCTGCAGGCACCAACCTGCCCTTGCACCACCCAACCACCCTTAAATTTCTTCCTGGACTCTGCTTTAGCTATTGATCTTCTGACTTGAATTGCAGAGACACTTTCTTCTCACCACTTTTTCTTGTTTATATAATCTTCAAACTGGTGTGAAATTTAAAACCACGCGTCCCTTTATTTGAACCATTGGACCTTTTCATTTAAAATGATAATCTAAACTTTAATTAATATCATTTTTCTTTTTATTCTTTATTCATATTTTCATGATTTATTCTCTTTTAATCATGACTTTGTATCGGTTCATTTTTTTCATAAATTGATCACAGTCATGGATCAATTTAATCCTTTATACTCGATGCATAATCTTTGTTATATTTACAGAGACTAGATTCTGTTAAGGCGCTTCCTTCAAACCATCACATATGACTGTGTGTTACATAACCACAGGCTTTACCAATTATACCGACATGTTATAATTTTCTTTTAATATTCTTATAGCATATGACCAATGGCGGTGACCGAATGCTAATCTTGAACGAGTGCTTGAGCACTTTACCAAAACAACAGTCGTGATTCAATATCCTGACGAGATGGATGGCTAATGGGATTTCGGTGTTTATTCCTTCAAGTCTTCATAACCTCCAACTCTCCAAAACTGCCGAAAACATAGAACACCTGACGCGTGTCCCTTTCGGATTTTCGACGTTTAGGACTTTGTGCTTTTAGAGTATTTTCTTATGATGCAAAAACTCCCGAGATGAAAACTCCTGACATGACATATACTTTCTAACGTCACAAGAAGACTTGACACGTGTCGAGTACCTTCCACGTGTCATTAAAATACATGGTTTTCATGTTCCTGAAATGCCATATTAACTTGACACTTGTCAGTGTCTGAGTATGCCACGTGTCCTTGCTTACGTGGATCTTGCTGATGTGGATGCATGCATCCTGACTGATCTGGCCTGCTGTCGTGGTCTGTCGATGTAGATCTCTTTATGTATATTTGATCAATGGTTAGAGGTCTTCCTTGATCCTCTATGATCCGATGGCCTAGATTCTATCATGACCTCACATATCGCGAGTTCCTACATTCTTGCATTTGACTTCTCCAACTCGCAATTCAGCGAGATGCCATGCGCTTGCCATGTGTCCTCTAGATCAACGACTCTTATTCTCCTTTAATCGACGACCTAAGATCTGCCTTGAAGCTGTGTGATCCGATGGCCCAGATATTTTTGTAACCTCGCTTATCGCGAGTTTCATGCAACATTGCTTTTGAATTTCCTGACCTGTGAGTCAGAGAAATGTCAATCACTCTCCACGTGCCCTCTAGATCAATGAATCGGATCATTTATTTGATTTGGACTGTTAGTTTACTCCTAGGCATATCCTCCTTGCAGATTCAGACGATTAAGATTTTCATGTCTAATTCTGCGGTTGAGATTCAATTCCAGACCACCCTTTCCCTACTGCCTTTAATGAAGGGGGGGGGGGGGGGGGGCGGGGTCCGGAATTGGACGCGCAAGTCTTGGATGGCAGAGATCAAGGATATTAGATCAACGATTAAGGTTGGATTCCAGACCCCCCTTGCCATTCTTCCTTTAATGAAGGGGGGGCGGTCTGCAATCGTGTGGTTTCGCGTGGGTCCCCCTAAAACCACTATCACTTATCGCCAACATATTAAGGTGGGTGCACCTTACCTGGATCTAACGGTTGTTGATTCATGCGCTTGCGTATCCAATAGTCGTGAATTAATATGGTCATTTGACCAATCATCCAATGTTCCTTGTACTTGAAAATGATTTGACTTCTCAACAAGGGATAGTCAAACTCTCATCCTTTTCGATGGTCACGATCCTCTCGCGATCCTTAAGCTCACAGTCAACTTCTGATCGAACAACAGTTGTTCTTTTCATAGTGATTGGATGGTTGCCGAGTCTTCTCACCATTTATGTGCATTTGATCAACTGTGAAATCCTTCCACTGATCCCGATGACATTTCTTCATGCGCTAGCCTTTCTGAACATCATCGGATTGTTGATCCTATCGTGATCAACAATTCGTTCTTCTTCCTGAGCTTTGGAATTCTAGTTATTCACTTCTCCTTTTGACATCAATGAAAATTATGTCCAACAATGGAACGAATGAAACTCAGACCAAATCATGATCATTGATGCGCAATCGCCAAATCTATAGCAGGGATAAATTGTGGAGATTGGAAGAAGAATTAAACTACTCTCCAATTACAATCCCGCAATCTGTCTGGATCGTCAGATATCATAGCTTCAAATATATACGACTGTGGTTGATCCAAAAAACAATGAGTTCAAGTCAGATTAAATAATGACCGTCGGATGCGCAATCGCCAAATCTACGGTAGGGATGAATTGTGGAGATTGAAAGTACAATTAAACATTGCGCTTGTTCCAATCCTGCAATTAGTCAGGACCGTCTGATATTATAGCTTCGAAGATCAACAATTGTGGTTAAATTACCAACAACACACAACTTCCAATTGTGGGGTTTGGGTGACGAGTTAAATCACTCACAAGTTGTGGTTCCGCAATCATCCTTGATCGTGGATCTGCTTCAAGAATCTTCACAACCGTTGGATCACTTTTAACTGGAAGGACAGGATAAGCATGGAAAAATGATTGAGAATTCGATTATGAAAATTCTCGTCAACCATCGGATCACTTTCGAGTGGAAGGATAGGATAAGCTAGAAGAGTTGCATCACTGACGGATCGTTTCGTCGATCTAAGTTCATGATCGACGAACAAGATTTAGTTCAGATCTAAAGTTGCGAGGAGGTTATGCTTAGGAAAGGTTGAGACTTGAAATACCCGAACCCGAAAATCTAAAATAAATAAGAACTGTCGGATTTGGAGGACATACGAGGACCGTTGGATTAGAGTTGTTGGTCAACAAACCACATCAACAAGGACATGCAACAGACCACGTCTACAAGGACATGTGGTAGACCACGTCAGTAGACAATGTCAGCAAATACATGTGACAAACCACGTCAACAAATACACATGGCATAATCAGATGATGATAGGTGTCAAGAGGAAATTGGCTCATGCCATGTCAACAAGTGACGTAAGCAAGTTATGTCACTCCGGGAGATTTTCTTCAGGAATTTTACCATGAATGAATGTAAAAAGTCCTAAAGTCCCAAAGGAAAAAGGTCCGAAATCGCTCTCAACCGTCGATCTGAGATGAAGTTCGAGAGTCAGGACAACCATTAGATCAAGGAGATGAACATGTGTCACATCGGGAGATCTATGTCGACGTCAGCAAGAAACTGTGACAGACGACGTCATGAGTCCACGTCAGCAAGCACACGTGGCACAGTTAGAAAATGACAAGTGTCAAGTTGAAATTAGCATTTCAGGTACGTGAAAATCATGAATTTGAGTGACATGTGGCAGCTTCTCGACTTGTGACATGTCATCAAGTGATGCAAGTAAGTTACGTCACTATGGGATTTTTTCTTCGGAAGATACCACCAGCACTTGCTCGAAATCTTGAATGTCAGAGTCTCAAAGTCGACACAAGACGTCCAATATGAAAGATCACTTCGGGAGCATTCATGATCGTCGATCTACTACAGTGGAAGGATATTGTAAATGGAAACGTTAACCGACAGCAATTGGTCTCCACCATTGATGACTTACTCAGTAGGTGATCACTTCGGAAGATTGACGTACAGAGAAGAGAAGGGGTTTGAGATTTTAAATATCTGGAGTCCAGAGACCCGAAGAAGATCTCGACCATTGATCTGATGTTGGGTATACTCTCAACCGTTGATCAAAATATAGTGGAAGGATAGAATAAGCATAATAGTCCGAAGACCCAAAGTAAATGGTGGTCATCCATATCAATGCTTGATTAAGTCATGCCCGTGGGATGAAGGAATGAAAGGATGGATGTAAGGATCGACTACGACCATTGATCTGGTTCCGTTGTATAATGAGAATCGTCCAATCTGTTCAGAAAAATCTACTTCGAGAGATTTGAAAGGTTTCAAGCCCAAAAGTTCTGAAGGGCGAAGTGTCGAAGTCTCGAAAATCATCCATCTCATCAAAGTCCTGACAATCATCCATCTCATCAGAGATTGAATCATGGTCGTTAAATTGATAAGCGCTCAAGCGCATGTCTTGCCTAACATCTGAATAATGCCATTGGTCATATGGTAAAGGAATTTAAAGGGAAGAATGTAATGTGTCGCTAAAATTGTTAAGCCTGTGTTTCTACACCATTGATCATATGATCATGGTTTTAAGGAAGAGTCGATCTCCATTATCACAAAGACGAAGGAAAACGATCCATGAATCTGATCGATTTTTGAAAGGAAAGGGGATGCCAGGTGTAATGTTGAAGACCCGGATTGATGATCTCTGGTGGTCCCAAAAGCTATTGTAAAAGAACAATTTAGTTATAACTTTTTGCACAAGTCGGCTCAATAACTTAAACAAGTTTTGAGCATAAACCACTATAAATACAACCATGATTGGTTCACTTGAAATGATGGTTGTGGATGAAGAGTGGCTTGTAAATTGAAGAGGTGGATCTAGACCCGAGGTCCATGCGAATATAAGAGAGATGTAGAAGTGAAGAAAGGGTGAATATATCAGAGGAAAGATAAAGAAAAGAAGGCACGAATTTCAGAGAGAAGATGAAAAGCAGTGATGAGAATTTATGGTAGACCTCTGATCATGAGATAGATTTGATTCTAAAATGGATCACTAATACTAGAGTCGGTTTCTCTAGTTTGATAGACTACGTTCTATCAACAAGTTGGGTCTTGCAGAAAGTTGGGTCTTGCTTGAGAGTTGGCGCTCTCTTGAGAGTTGGTGCTCTCTGAGGAGTTGGTGCTCCTTAATTCAGTGGGTGATGATACAGAATAGTTGTTGCTGGGAAAATTCATATTACTATATTCATATCAATTATACAAAAGCTTACACAAACATTTGGTGTCTCTTGTGTCCATTGTGTTATGATCTGATTGTTATTAATATTATAAATTATGCTTTAACTTCTAACTTAAAAGAAGAAGAAAAGTTATAAAAGTCCACACACTAATTCACCCCCCCCCCTCTTAGTGTGGGCGGTGTGTTCAACAATTGGTATCAGAGCTAGTTCCTTCAAAACACAGTTCAACCACTGGAAGGTAGATCCTGAAGAAATGGGTGGACAGATGGCTCTCTCCACAATTGAAGATCCCTTATTTGATGGAACAAATTATTCCTCATGGAGAGAAAATATGAAACAATATTTGAAGTCAAAAGGATCTAAAGTTTGAAATTCAGTAGTAAGAAATCCCTGGGACTTAACTACATCAAAGAATCTATCCAAAATTACAATCCAAAGAAAATCAAGGAAGAACAATGAAGTGGCATTGAAGATTCTTCTCAATGGGTCAAGGCAAGAATAGGACTATGCACATCCGCCAAGGACTTATGGCTAAATCTAGAAGAGATGTATCAAATCAAAAGACAAGACACAAAAGACACTCCTATCAAGGATGAAGAGGACGACTCAATCATGAATAAAGGTAAGGACTCTCCACAATATTTCGATTGCAATGACATTGATATTGAATCCTCCCCTGCAAGTAAAGAGGAAGACTTAGATACAATAACATAATGTTCTTTTAGAATTTATCCCATGGAAGAAGTAGAAGAAGAACTATCAAAGGCCAATCAAAAGGTTGATTGAAGTCTCTGTGAATACCTCTATGACCATAATGAATCAAACTATAGCTATCTTCATGACTACACTAAATAATTTCTTGAAAAGAGTCAAAATCATGTCTTGGGAATAAAGGAAATGCTCAAGGATAGTGAAAATATAATATATGATCAGGACAATTAGTTAGAAGAGAAAGAAGAGGAGATCGAGAAGTTGAAGAAATATGTTAGGAACCAAATATCAATATAGCATACAAAAACCTCATAATAAGTACTCGACGCCTTGAAAAAGAGAGGAATTAAAATAATAAGCCTCTTCAAGGGGGCAACCTCCTTATGCCCACATAAATGTTCAATTTCCAGATTATTCCAAATGAAAATGTCTCCTTGGTATATATAGGAGACTAGGAGGTATAATTAGAACTAATGGACTAAAGCCAACATAAAAAAAATAACACTACTAATGTAATATGCCCCAATTAAGGGGTAATGAGCCCCTATTTAGGGCTTAACATGCCCCTCCCCTTGAGACAAGTATTGTCCACAACGCTTGAGTAACTCTGGATGCTTTTGTATAAAAGACTCATCTTCCCAAGTGGAATCTTCAATCGGTAGTTTCCTCCATTTAATGAGATACTCTTAAATGGATCTATTCCTTAGCTGGTGAATTCTTGTGTCAGTGATGGCCTCAGGCTTGTTATCGCGCAGTTTGTATTTTAGGTCTTAAGGCTATAGGATAAGGGTCAAGCTGGCGTAACAGGGACCTACCCCACCCAATGTCACCACAATGGGGAGGTCCTTTCTATTTAGGGTGGCTAAGCCCAAGGGAGACGTCCCTGGTATTCTGGGGTTTTGAAAGGAAAAGGCTCAAAGGATTAAGGCTAGTTTCTCCTTCACAGATTACCACCAAGAAGATAGTCAAATGAATAAAAACCACATAAGAGGCACCTTCTTGCGAGACAAAACAATAATGATACCAGTACATGCAACAATGGTTAATACTTCATTAATCAATGACTATCAATATTTAATGTACATGAGCATAAACAGCAGTAAATATTGACGAAGTCAATGTTTGCAATAATGACAATGGCATATAATCTTACTTTGTCAATAAACACTGGAATGATATAACATTTAATGAAAATCAAATCAATGTATTTAATGTCACTTATAGCTCATATACAAAAGAGTGTTGCGTCATTATCCTAAGGATGGCGTCAGCTTCCTTTAGGGTTAGTGTAATAGACAAAGAAAGCCAACGTTTTTCAAATTAGCCAATGAAAACTACCAATGTATCAATGTCTATCACTGGATGACCAAGCCATAGTAATTTTTTTATCAACAAAAGATTAATTAAGGCATGACGTCATCATTTATTGCTAGGTTAGAAGATGTTAGGGTTAGTTAGGGTTTCAAATTTGAGAGTTTTGAAAGATTGTTTTTTGCACAACAACCTCAATGTTGAAGAGAAAAGCTAGTGCCTTAGAGTATTATGGAGTCAATAGCAAGGGAAAGATCTCAGGAGGATCAAAATCTAAAGACTCGAGAGTTAGGTTCTATGGTGTTGCAATGGCAGGGCCCTAGAATCAAAACCCTAAGGGAAGGAGGCTCATTCCGGTGTTGCTTAAGCAAGGCCTCATGCTCCTTCCTCTTTCTTTAAATATTCTTGGCAAAACGGCTAGCTTTA